>QANX01005658.1:178372-240407 GCA_003254975.1 Ochetophila trinervis
TTTTTAAAAGTTGTAATCAATTTGTCAATGACTTTCGTAAATTTTTACAAATTTTTTAGTCAAAAATAAAAATACTATGCTTACAAAAAAATTAACTCTCTTTCAAAACTTTGATAAATTTATAAAAACTTTTGAAATGACTCAAATTAATATTATATTATACATCATTTTAGAGAAATTTTATTTTTCTCATCTCTTTTATTATTCCTCTTCGTATCATTCTCTATTACGAAACTAAAGTTTAACAAAAAAAAACATTATAAGATTTTTTTTTCTTTTCTCTATTATATATTTGTTAATAATTAATAACACTTTTATTGTTTATTTTTTTTGAAGATGCAACATTTAGTTTTTTTAATATTAAAATATATCAAAGTGCAATAAATCTGTAATTTAGTTTAAAAAATATCCTAAATGACTATTTTTTATTTATTTTTTATGTTTATTTACTTTTGCTAAATATAAAAAGTAAAATATCTAATAAATTTTTTTATCGTGTTAAGTTATATTTTTATTTTTATTTTTAAAATATTTTTATTGATGTAAAAAAATATAATATGTTTCTACGAGTTATATATTATATTTAAAAAACAATGAAAATATATTAATTTTTTTTAAAATAAAATTGATAAAATTTTATAAAAATTATTTTTTAATTATATGAAACAGTATAAAGTTTTTTGAACTAAGTCATTCAAAATTAATAAATGATTAATTTACTTTTATAAAATTGGTTTAAAATCTAACAAATTAAAAATTTATAAAAATTATTCAAAGCTAATTATATTTCTATAAAAAAATATCTAAAATCCTATTAAAATCTAAAAAAAAATATGTGAATTAATAAAATGTTCAAATTTGTTTTAAAGATCTAATTGAATAAACCCGATTATTCTCGGTGTTTTCCAAACAATGCTTTACGCTACCACATGGCGGTGTTTGGCTGGAGCCAGCTCGGTCATACGAGAGAAAGAAAATGCTGCGGCCGTGGGTTTAGCAGCACTTAAATTTTGCCATACGCTGGGACACGTGGCAGAGTGACGAAAACGCGCTGCCACATGGAAGCGCGTGAGATAGTCATCCCCAGTTACCAGAGACGTTAACGTATAAAGTTTGTTTGCTCTGAGTCTTCTTCCTCATAAACAAAAGCTTAGCAGAAGATTACTTAGCCCTTATCTCTTACTCTCTCGAAATGGAGCAAAGGACTTTAGAGATCAACGTTATCTCCGCCACAGACCTCAAAGATGTCAACCTCGTATCCAAGATGGATGTATACGCCGTCGTTTGGATCTCCGGGGACTCTTATCCCAACCAGAAGACCAAGACCAACGTGGACAGAGGCTGCGGATCCAAACCCACGTGGAATTACCCCATGAAATTCACAATCGACGACGCTGCCGCACACCAGAACCGACTCTCCCTCGTCTTCAACCTCCGATGCGAGCGCACTCTCGGCGACAGAGACATCGGCCAAGTCATGGTCCCGGTCAAAGAGCTTCTCGACTCCATGGGCGACGGAAACTCCATGAAATTCACCAGCTACCAGGTCAGAAAGCCATCCGGAAAACCCAAAGGCGAGCTCAATTTCTCCTTTAAATTTGGGGAAAAAGTCATCGCCCAATCTGTGGCTCCGAAGACCGCCGAGCCCGTCACTGCCTATCCGGCTCCACCGGCTGTCGGATCGTCGGTCCAGGCATATCCACCTCCGGAAGGATATCCACCCCCGGTACAGGGATACGGGGGTTATCCGCCGCCGTCTCAGCCGGGTTACGGGTATCCGCCGCCGTCTCAGCCGGGTTACGGGTATACACAGCAGTCTCAGCCGGGTTACGGGTATCCACCGCCGCCTCAGCCGGGTTATGGGTATACACAGCCTGGATACGGGTACCCTCCGGCACAGGGATATGGGCAGCCGCCACTGCAGCAAGCTGGGAAGAAGAAGAAGAACAAGTTTGGAATGGGAATGGGAGCTGGATTGCTTGGAGGCATGGTTGGCGGGTTGTTGATCGGAGATATGGTGTCTGATGCGGGTGATTGTGATGCCGGGTTTGATGATGCCGGGTTCGGTGATTTTTGAATGGATTTGGTACTTTTTTTTTTTTTTTTTTAAACTTGTTTGATAGCTGGTTTTGACTTTTACTTATTGGATGGTTATCTTCTACCTAACAGTGTTTCCCTTATTTTTCATGATTTGGATATTCATATTATATTTATGCATTCACTCAATCATATATGCATTTGTTCATAAGAAATAAAATAAATTGATATTGTTCAATTGGCTATTGGTACTTTTCAATTGATTGTTCATTAAAAACAATTGAAGGGAGATAAATTAAATATAATAATTTTTTTTGGGGAAGCAATTAACCGTAGTAAGTTGAACAATTTTACAATCGAAATGCCTCATCTAATTGCCTTTTGGGTAATAAATTGGGAGCCCATATAGTTCTCGATCACTAGGTTATTATGCATAGCATATGGCACATGGATAAGGATGCTTTCCATTTCTCTATAAATGGAGAATTACAATTTAACTTAACTTAATTGTATTATGTCAATAAATTTGATCCTAAAGTTTATGTTAGCGCCATGCATCACTATTAAATTCAAAACAACTATTTTAGCTGCTAATTAATGGTAGTTGGGAGTCCATTATGTACTAGATCAGAGGACACATCTATGCATAGAAATCGAAGCTCTAATAGTTGGTCAACAATAGAAAATTAACATTTATTTATGGTTAATGAATTTGCTTACATTTAAGTATGATCTTAATGGCATCATAGCCTATTTCCCATTTCATTAAAAAAAAAAATTAGGTGTGGGGAAAAGTCGTTCAAAACTTAAAACGAAACAAAAATTCCCAGTAGATTTGTATATAAAAGTTAAAATCATGTAATATGCATTTTTTTTTTAAAGAAAAAATAGTAAACAAAAAAATATATGAGAATACGAAACCCCAATTTAGAAGGTCGGCAAAAGAACAAATTATGCTGGCAAAAGTTGAATAGAAGCGAACAGAGAAAACAAAGGGCGACTCATACAAAGCTGTCCATTTTTGTTAAACAATTTTAAATACGCTCTAGCTAATTTATAATTTTGCCAACAAATCCAACTTCATTAAATTCATATTAATCTTTTTTCTTCTCTGTAATATATAGTCCATATAGCTAAGTATCCAGCTAGCCATGCCAATTATCAAAGTTCATGGAATTTCACTCTCCACATGTACTGCTCGAGTCCTGCTTTGCCTCCATGAGAAAGGTCTCCAATACCAACTTGTTCCGGTTGATGTAGCTTCTGGTGCTCATAAAACACAACCTTATCTCTGTTTCAATGTTAGACCTCTATTCTCACCGTAATCTAATTATCTTTTGAAAGAATATACCTTTCTTTGAACTTTTTTCCAACCTTTAAAATTCAAACACAGTTTTGCTTTTGAATTGGATGATCACATATCTCTGCTTGTTCACAATATTTTCTCCTTTCTTGGTTTTGCAGCCTTTTGGCTTTGTACCAGCATTTGAAGATGGTAATGTCAGTCTATTTGGTAAGATAGATATTGTAATAACTATAGTATGTATACAGTTAGTTTTGTATTACGATATTAAATTTTGACTGTTGATTTCTTAAATTTGAGCGGACTTTCTCAGACGCATTGAATTTGTATATACAACTTTTTTGAACACATATATCTTAATTTGTTGGTAAAAATTTATATGATTTTCAATGGTTAGAATCAAGGGCAATCAATAGGTACTTGGCTCGGAAGCACGAAGATATAGGAACCGATCTTCTCCTATCCAAAAGCTCCACATAATCTGGCATAGTTGAAACATGGATGGAAGTTGAAGCACATCATTTCAACGGTCCAATGTTTGCAGTCAACAGCCAAAGGATAATAAATCCTCTGTATGGGTTAGACCCAGATGAGGAAATTATCAATTCTAAATTGGAAAAGCTAGAACAAATGCTTAATATATACGAAGAAAGACTATCAAAATCCGAATATCTTGGTGGAGAAAGCTATACGCTTGCGGATTTGAACCACATTCCTTTTCTTGTTTACTTCATGAAATCTCCAAATGCAACCGCTTGGTGGAACGAGATTTCAACAAGGAAAGCTACCATTGAAGTTGCGGCTGGAATGAAACTTCACTTGGTGAAATCTAGGTGATGAGAATGAGAATTACTTATTGATGAGACAAAGCAAATAGACGTGTTAAATAATTAATTTAATGCTGTTCTATTTTAAAATGGTTTTAATAACTGCTAGTAGCTAGCTTTTGTGTAATTTTATTCTATTTTTATTTGTAACGTGGAAATGCAGCCGAAAAGAGCATCTTTGCATGTAGTAGTTCAAAAAAGATGCAAAAAACAAGCAACAAGAACATGCGCATCCGGGGAATCGAACCCCGGTCAGTACCGTGGGAGGGTACTATGATACCACTACACCAGATGCGCTTGTATTGAAAATTATTTGAATAAAAACAAGAAATTGTTGTATTTTTATATCGGTGAATGGAAGCTTAAAGAAAACCACATCAGGTTTGGGCTCAATTTGGGTCAACATTCAGGGTAGCTTAGTTATTAAACTTAGCCCACTGCTTCAATGGACATTGAAAGATGTAATCAAATGGCAGCCCAAAAACCAGCAAGCCCAAATGAGGCAAGGTATCTGCATTTTATCTCTTAAATACCAAGGTACACTTTGTTAGTTTTATATTGGTGAATGGAAGGTTAAAAAACCACATAATATTTGGGCTTAATTTGGGTCAACATTCAGGGTAGGTTAGTTATCAAATCTAGCCCACTGCTTCAATGGACATTGAAAGATGTATGAAAATGGCAGCCCAAAAACCAGCAAGCCCAAATGAAGCAAGGTATCTGCATTTTATCTCTCAAATACCAAGGTTCACTTTGTGATAGATACAAAAAGCTTTGGCTTATATAAGTTGTGTAATCAGTGAGAATCAGTTTCTCAACAAGTTTCTGACTGGGCGATATTGAGCATACCAGCATCTTATCTATTACCAAAATCTTTATGTAAAGTAATGAAAATGAAATAGCTATAAATCCATAAAAGGAAAAGAAAAAAATAAATGGA
This sequence comes from Ochetophila trinervis, assembly GCA_003254975.1. Classification (NCBI taxonomy): domain Eukaryota; kingdom Viridiplantae; phylum Streptophyta; class Magnoliopsida; order Rosales; family Rhamnaceae; genus Ochetophila; species Ochetophila trinervis. The sequence goes on from QANX01005658.1 coordinate 183,480, forward strand.
ATAGAGTAAAGAACACATTGGAAATTGGAATTCACTGTGAAGCACATAGTAATATAGTCCTAATACAAGAAGTAACAAAAAGCAAACTAAAGAGGTAAAAAACCAGACTTGGGAAAGATATAGTTAATGAGGATCATAGAACATAATTGATACAAATGCATGGAATCCAAACAACTAGTTTCAATCAAGAATCAATATTAATTAGTACCATGCTTATTTTCACTATGCGTGTCTTGATTAAGCCAATTCAAAGCTATTTAAAGAAAATAAGGGAACATTTAGCGAAAGTTCCATGCATACATACAAAATTTACAATGACGGCGGCAACTACGTAAGTTTTACGATTCTAATCTTGCTTTTAAGTTTTGATTAGAATACAATGATTCTGTCATTTTGATGATTATGAAATATTTGATAAAGAAAATGCTTCCCTAATTTGATCCTAAGAAGGAATTGATCCTACATTCCTAATGTTTAGTACTTTATTCTCAAAATCAATGTAAATGGTCTCATTCGATCTACTATTTTAATCAAAGTTAAGCATAATCTAATAATAGATAAGTAAATCATTCTCAATTTGATTTTAATTTTATTCCCTTTATACAAAAATTCCCTCTCTCTATCTACCCCTCCACTCTCATTAGCTAGCCAGAAAAGAACAATTCCTATAACCTATTAATATCTTTGCACAAATTAAACCATATATATAGTAGGCCTTTTATGACCCCAATGAGTTTTTTCTTTAATTATTATATAGTATAATGGAGAATAAATTCAGTTACACACAAAGGACCATTTTGGTTAATTTTATTAAGGAAATATACCATACAATAATTTGAATAATTAAGAATTGATAATCATGAGGAAATTCACTTTTGACGGAGAAAAATATAAAATAAAAAAAATCCTTTTGAACAAGTAAACGATTGTCATTGAATATGCCCAATTAAGGCCTTTAATTAGCCCATATGGTATCTAATTTCCTCCTCATTGCTGAGATCAAGGCATCTCGTTCTCTAAGTAGCAACTTCGAAGGAAATAGTTAAATTAATTAGACTCTTTTTCTTCTTCTTTTCCTTTCTTTCTTTGTTTGGTTTAACTTGCTTGGCTTTTAAAATCTCACCCCCAGCATATATATTCCTAATTAACTAGCGAAGCTAAAAGCTAGCTCACAGACAAAAACTTATTATATAATTAATCCAGATATGCAGGGTTTTAAAATGAATCATGGCCATTTAAGTAACCTCAAGCTCTCTTGTCCTAATTAACTAGGGTTATAATTAATATATTAAAGTTAAGAAAACAGCTAGCTTCACCAAACTAATAACTAAATTATATACATTATATTATATAATATCTAAACGAAGTATCTGATCCATTTCCAAAAGGATTAAATATAAAACCACTATCAAATTTTCATGCGTAAAGATTTTGTATACAGTGTGTACAAGTACTTGTAGTCTCTTTTCCATATTATATAAAACCCAAAATTCGAATGTGAATGAGAGAAATGAAAAAAAAAAAACATTAATTTGATGTCTATGTAATTAGACCTAATCAGGGAACAACATTTTTCAATTTTATTTTGGTGATTAAAATATCATGTAGACCTGACATTTACTATATATTCAGGTATAAAAATTAATAATTAGGATTAAATCATATATAAAAGAATAAGTGGATATATATATAGATATATTTGCGTGGTTTGCCTAATTGTTAGTTAAATATAGAACTTAAATTAATCAGGGAACAACATTTGTCTATTTAATTTGTTTTGGTGATTAAGATAGATCAGACCTGCTTTTTCTTCAAAAAAGAAGAGGTTAGAGAGTTAAGGCATATATATACATGAATTTGCATGGTTTGTTAATTGTTAGTTAAATATAGGACTTAAATTAATTGTTGGCTTTTCCTAGCTAAGGGATATCACAAATCACATGGGGTTGTTTTGTACGTGATAAATGAAATTATGAGAGCTTTCCAAACTATGTGGAGCCAATCTATCGTGATGTACTTATATTAGAGATTAAAGGCAAGCATTTTCTGGAAGGTTGTATATTGGTCTCTCATGAAATATTGCTTGAAGTATATATAACTTTGAAGAATTAATAAGTGTATATATATATATATGCATAAGAAGCTGATCCGGCAAGCTTCGGACCTCACAGTAAAGAGTTTGTGGATTTAGTGAGAATCATTGGCATCCTAGGTGGACATGACTAAATTTAGGGTGGGAATCGTTCGGCCAATTTCCACGTCATTGTCAACGTCATGATGCCTAAATGAATAATGCTTATTCATTATTATTCTTTCCGTGATCAACTTGGTATTATTTTGGTTGCATTCTCATTTTAGAAAAATTATTGAGTGCAATCTTTTTTTTATTTTATATTTTTTATAGGCAAGATCTTTCACTAATAATTTATAACTGTATAATATTAGTCTATAAGTGAGCAATATTTTTCCATAAGTGATCAACATGTAACATTAGTCCATAAATGTGCAACAACATTTATGGATCAATACTGTTCACTTATGGACTAATATTGCACAGTTATAAATCAATGTCCAAGAGTTTAACCAATAAGACTTCAAAAAAGAAGGGTTGCTTTGTAAATACAGTCTTCATTTTAATGACCATCTCAACTTTGCTATTAATCTTATTAAAAATTGTTATGTTTAAGCATCTATATTATGCTTCGTAAAATAAACTTGGTCCTATAGATAATCTCAACATATTATATATAACAAGCTTTTCATGAAAATTCAAGAGCCTTCTAAGATGTTGGAGAGACTTTTTCTAACAAGGCACATTTTGATAGAAAATTGGCAACGTAGCTATCAAAAAAATGTTGGAAAAAAAGGAAAAAGAAACAAGTTGAGGAATTTCAAATGTGGTCCATGGAAAAAGATATAGAAAAAATTGAGATTGAGAAGAACTCATGTATTAAGGAAAAAAGGTGAGAGAAAATCAAATAGAGGATTGAGATTCGTTTGGGTTATTGAATAGGAGGACCATGTGTCACGAGGAGGAAGAAGGGAAAAATGTGAGCAGAAGCACGAGGGGAAGTGGTGCCTAAAGAAAGAATGTGTGTCCTAAAGGCCTACACACTATAACCATCAGCGATGGTTTTGGTTTTTGTTGGATTAGATTGAAGAGAGAGTGCTTCAGAATCTAGCATTTTGCTGCTACTCTCTTCCTTGGACACACACACACACAAAGAAAAAAGAAAAAAAAGAAAAGCAAAAGAAAAAAGAAAAAAAAAGAAGTAGCTATTTTTAGAACTCTTTTTTCTAACCCAAACAGATAAAATTCCCATCTTTGCTCTCTTTCTTCAATTTTCATATGACAAGACAAGGATGATTGAATGAATGCAATTGCATATTGCAAATGGAGGAGTTGGCATAGAATTTGAGAATTTTCGTGAACAAAGGCTCAGCATTTTCAGCACCTCAATTTTTGGGTCCTTTACTTATTAAGATGGTATTTTTTATTTTATTTTTGGGTACATAATTATTAAGATGGTATTGAAACTAATGTTTACAAGCCTAGCTACATATCTAAATAGCTAGCTATATTTTGGAATTTGAACCAAATAAAAAATTAAAATTGAAGGGAAAATAGTCAAGAAGAGTTAGGCAAAAAGCCAAAAACTCGGCCCCTAAAATTGGTCCTCTTCTACTGCTAGAGATGGTAATCTCTACTCTCATTTCCTCAACCCCAACAACCAAGATTATGATCTTGAAAAATATGATCTCTTTGGTTTATAATTTGGGTCCCACCCCCTCCTTCCCTTTCCCCACATAGCTACTTCTCTCTCTCTCTCTCTCTCTTAGTATTTGCCAGTCACAAAAACTTTGGAAAAAGACATTCATATTTGTTTTTATAACTCATTCAACATATATATGCCCAAGAGCATCCCACTTTCCACATATATATAGGAAATCATATTCGATTACCCACTGTTATTCATCTTCTCCAATATTACTTACTTCCCCGAATTAATTTTCTTCCTGTTGGTCCTTTTTTTTTGGGTACAAATTAAAAGCTATATATAAATATACTATATATATATATATATAAATATCCAAAGTACAGCTAGCTAGCTCGTACATTGAAATATCGAAGAATCTGATTTAAGCTTTTCGAGTATTCATCCTACCCCAATTCACAGTAATTCCACTTCATTGGAGGGTGTAAAAGCCAGCCCTTTTCGACTATAGAAACTACCATACATTTGAACAACTTTTCCTTATGTCCAAAACCATCAACATCTTGTTAAACTTTTTCGGATACCCGGATACGAATAAGAGAACAGAGGTCGTCCGTAGTAGTGTACAACATTGATATATAGTTATGCTTTATATTATACAACGTTTCAAATCAGAAGATTTTACTTTTTTTAAAACTAAATCTTAAATTATGACATCAGATTAAAAAAATGATAAAGCTCAACTCAAATGCAAGAAACTAATCGAAAATCAACAATATTTAAGATATGATTTTTAAAAAGTCATGCCATTTTAATTTCAGCGCACAGTAAAAATGCGATTCATTTTCTTTAAGTAATTCTCCAGAACAAGTCACAATCCTGACTATTTTAGTTTTTTTTTTTCTGGAAAAACATAACAAAGATTCCACTGGTGAGGTGTTGAAAAATAAAAATAAAAAATAAAAAAAAAGAAAACCAAGGATTCCCTTCGACCGGGATGACATGCACACCCGAACATACAAGAGACTATAGTACTCCATGTCCCAAACACCCTGACCCAAATGTATCCTTAAGACTCTCTCACTCTGTATATGGACCCCACTTTTGTTTTTGTTTTTTGTTTATGCCAGCTATACCCACACCCAAACATGCCCATACATACATGCATCCCCAACTTGATCGAGGAAGTTAATTTCCAATTCCACTATATATACACACACCTCTCCTCTTATCCTCCATGTATAACTAACCAAGAAGCTAGGCTGCTTTGGTCGATATCGATATCGATGTCGGGAGTTTGGGTGTTCAAGAACGGCGTCGTTCGGCTGGTCGAGAATCCCGGCGGCGAGTCTCTGGACGGAAGCCGAGGGCAGGGGTCGAACGTCCGGCGGAAAGTGTTGATTCATATTCCGAGCAACGAAGTGATCACGTCGTATGCGGTTCTGGAACGGAAGCTGAGTGCGCTTGGTTGGGAGAGGTACTACGACGACCCTGACCTCCTTCAGTTCCATAAACGATCCACCGTTCACCTCATCTCTCTTCCTAAAGACTTCAACAAATTCAAGTCCATGCACATGTTTGACATAGTCGTCAAGAATCGCAATGTGTTTGAAGTAAGGGACATGTAGTCCTTCTTCTAGTTTAATTTAATTTCTGTGTTTCGTTTTTAAGTTCTTGATGATCATGGTGATTTCCCAACAACAACAAAAAAAATTATGGGTTTGGATTTTGTGATTTTATAATGGTTGTTTCTGTGCTAGTTGAGTGGGAGAAATGGAGATGAAGTTTGTGGGTATATAGGTTTAGGGGTATAATTCTCTCTTTTTATCTCTGCTTGGTGATTTCTGGGGTGTTGATTAATGTTTAATATATTTGATGTACAAATTTGCATGTTATTATAATTTTAAGGGATTAAATATATATATCATTTTGTGTCAAATGGAAATTTGTTTGTTTGTAGGTTTTTTTCTTTTTCTTTTTTTTGTTGGTGTTAAATATATTCTTCCACTCCCTTCCTTTATTTTTACATATAAATATACTAGTTGGACCACATGATGTGGGATGTTGAGAGGCTAATTAAATTTATGTGGATAAATCATATATATATCATCGGAGAGAATAAATATAAAAAAAAAAAAAAAACTATTGATGAAAAGATGTTCGAACTCAATGCACAATATAATGCAGAATGTTATTCTTGACGGTTGTCACTCTAGAAAAATGTCTTTTTTCACCCTTTCTTTTTGTGGGCTTGATTAGAGAATCATAGGAAAAATTAGTGCAAGAGGTATATGTTATAAGTATAATCTACCTTTCTCTAATATTTAAGCTTATGACCAAGAAAAGGAATTAAACTAACTTCCACCCATTACTTAATTAGAAATGTTTGTTTTTTTTTGTTTTTTGTTTTTTTTTTTTTTTTTNNNNGGGGGGGGGGGGGGGGGGGTCCATAATGTGCAAATGAAGTACAAATATATATATAGTAACATACTTAATTTAAATTTTACTAAGCTACTTTTTCTTTTTTCTTTTATCGATTACAAACCTTACGAAGGCACTTTATTAGTTAGAACTTAGAAGATGAATCTCTAATGGCTACTAATGGTGCATTAAGATAATTAAATATGACCAAAAACACAAGAAAAAAGGAATTGATAATAATACTGGAACATATATATATGTTTACTGAGTTGTAAAGGCTGCGAAGACTGAAGGTAGTCATCAAAATCTTGATGTTCCTGCTATTTTGGGGGAGGTCTTCAAGTCCAAATCCAAGCCAGCTGTGTGCCTGCGGGACATACACCCCCAAATACATCTCCATCCCACCCCACTCCTTTTATTTTTTTCTTCTTTTTAAAACTATTTATATTATTTATGTTCAAATATATAATTCAATTCAAAATATACTTTTTAAAAGTTTGAATTTATGAGGACAGTGATACTGAGACCTGCAGTCCTAAATTTAATACATGTTATTGTTAGTTTTCAAAAATTAATTTTTCTTTCACGTACTATAAGTAATTTTTTTTTTATAGAGTATAACTCAATCCCAAATCTACTATTGGGTTATGATTTAATAATTTAGTCAAAAAGGAAGTAAGTTTTGTTCTTGTACCTTTTTAAAAAAAATAAAAATTGTTCCATTCGATTATTTATGTAATTAAAATGTATTTGTATTGAATACTCAAAAAGATAAAGGAAAATAAAAATATGTCCATACAAATTAAATACATGTGGGGTATTGATATATATTTTGCTTTCAAATGAAGTAGACAAAGAGATGGAAGGGGTAATGACACGTCGTGAATTCCTTTAGATGATATTACTGGCGGAATCAAATATCTATGTGAATGAATTGTACTAGTCGCTTACTCACCAAGCCATATTCAAATTGGAATAAAAGTAGTCTCATTATATATATATATATATATATATATATATATATATATAANTCAATAATTTTGGATTCAATTTCTCTACCTTACAATTAGAAAGCAGAAAAAATTAATGGCAACCATTTGCTTTTCTTTGCATAACAACTTGCAATTTGCTAATTTCAATGGCGATGGAAAAGTAATTTTGATCAACTACCTAAATTGTCCACCTATATATATATATATAAATAAAAGAATTTAAAGCAACTATATAAATTAATGTCTGGCAGGTCAAAAATGGAATATAAGAAGATGCTAACGAGTGGAGGTAATTCTACACATATGAGACAAATGAGTGAAGGTAATTCTACACATATGAGACAAATGTAAGATTTTCCGAGAAATAGCAGGAGCATCTGGATATAGCCAGCATCTTTATCCAAAAATAGAAAAAATTTCCAAGATATGGAAAGTGGATAGCTTTCAAAATTAATCAAAGGTCCAAAACAGCTAGCTAGCCCATTCTGATGATCAACAAGAGGGTAGAAAATCAAGTGTACGTCTTAGGATATCGACACAATTCAATTAAGCACGTCTGTGCAAATCAAACCCTCTCTCTCTCATCCTCCCACCACAAACAACATGCATATGCTCTTCTTGTTGAACTGTCCAAGAAAATCTTGCAACAAACATTGTGTAATATTAATACAGTAATGTCTAATATACTATAATTCAATCCAATACAATACAACAAAATTAATACAGTACAATTTTGTATATCAAATATATCATAAATTATCTAAATTATATAATACATAGATATAATTTTCAATAATGGATTGACGTAGTACATGTAATATGATGTTACACGCTCAATATAAACTTGACAATGCCGCCCATTATAGCATAAACTATACATATTATATATACTCTTTTGCAATATTTTCTATTATTCATGAAGCTAAAGCATATATGAAAATATTGGGACCACTATCTTGTAGATAAGCAGACAAATAAGGAATTGCATATTGTCTAAGGATATATATATATGACGTTGAATTCAATATTGGGGGCTTCATTTTTTTATTTTTTTGTCTTCTCTTTTGAGGGTGGCCAGATTATGGGAAGAAGGTAAGTAGCTAGCNCTTCATTTTTTTATTTTTTTATTTTTTTGTCTTCTCTTTTGAGGGTGGCCAGATTATGGGAAGAAGGTAAGTAGCTAGCTATAGCTATAGCCTATACTATAGGCAGCTGGCTGAGGCAGTATGTGTGTATAGGTAGCTCCCTTCCCTTTGATTATTCCACAGAATAGTACAAGTAGACACATGTGGGTATTGCTATTGCATGCCACCTGTGAAGCAAGTAACAAGGACAATTGTCCTCTACCACTCCCCATACCCTGCAATCCAAAAACAGATTTATATGCACTTCATTTACTCAAAGCCAAAGAACTAAAGTTGCTGTTTGCCCCAAAATAGTAGCTAGAGGGTATATATATGCATCTCACTAATGGTTATCCAAAAAGCATAAAAGAAAAGCTTACCCTTGATGGATTGGCATTAGCATTGCCAATTTTTATACATTTATGATTCTTCTCATCAAAAGCTTTATAAACTATATATTAATTAAAAAGTAGATCAATTATATGTATTATTTAATGTAATTCTCTTATGAACTATTATTCGTTGGTAGATATTTTCACATATAGTATTTGAAGAGTTAGTTTCTGCTTGGGATATATCTATATATATATATATGTATTGTTAATATCCAAGATATACTCGGCCTGCAAGCAAAAGCATGAATTCCTTATTTTACCAAGAAAAAAAAAAGGAAAAAAAGAAAAGAAAAGAAGAAGCATGAATTCCTTCAGACGTTTTGGCCGTGCTTGCATGCGATTCCAAAGCAACATGCGCTTCCAGAGACTTCTAAAACAACCCTAACTTACAAAATCACTATTGGCCAAAAGATCACTATAGCTAGCTATAGCACCATTACTAACTCATGTGGATGAGAGCCTTATCGACACGTGTTTATATATTTTAGACTAGCCCCATCAAATCAAATTGGTGGATGAAATATAGGTCCCCAAAGATTTCTGGAGCTAGCCCGATCTTTCAGATTGTTATTTATATGTATATCTTTTTTTCTTTTTGGTAATTCATTTACGTGTATATATATACATGTGTATATTGGCATAGGATATGCCAGTCTCTAGCCCATTCCTTGCTTTGAATGGGGCACAAGCACTTTTTCATTGAGTAGTCAGTTCCCAGTCAAATGGGATTTTTTTTTTTATAATTCTGTCAAATGGGATTATTCTAAAGAAGAAAAAAAATTATTTTATTATTGAAGTAAATTTCTACAATATAATAAAATTTTACTATAAAATTTTAAAAAATATTAATCAATTATAAAAAATATAATTTTATAATAAATCAGTATTATTTTTTTATAACATATTAATATTTATTTATAATAAAATAATATATTTTTTAAAATTTTATAGTTAACTTTAAATAAAAAAAGTTGCAGCAGTTTTTTTTTTCCTCTCACTCTCCATCCTATCCACAAAGGGATGGGGCAAGAGAGATGAGAGATCCCATCTTGTCTGCTTTTGAGTTTGATTATGGCCAGTGAGCTTCTGTCTTATCAATGCCATGAATGATTTTTTTTTTCTACGTGTCATAAATTAGACTTTTCAATCTAGAAAAAATCTACATTAGAATTGAAAATTTTTTGTTCATAATAGTGGTAAAAAACATTTAAATTCAAATAAAAATTTTCATATTTACATGTATAAAATTTCAGTTAGTTCGTACAATTTAACTACACTTTTAAATGCCATGAATAATTTTTTTCTACCATATATCAACTCGTTAAGATATTTATAGGAAATTTCAAGGATATACCGAAATTAAATTTTTTACACAAGTTGCTCAATTTTACTCTAAAGTTAACTAACAAACGAGTATGAATTTTTTTTCTATGGTTTTAGCCTTGCTGTACTGCCAAAATACCCCGAAAAGTATGATATTATATGTAGTGTTCCCAACACCCCCACCCCAAAAAATCTGATATTGTTTATGGAAAACTTAATTAGCTTAATTAATTGCTTTATGTATTTGTATATATTATCTTAAGGTAGGGGGAAAAAAAAGGGGGGGTTGGTGGGGCAAATGTCAAATTTTATCTACAGAAGGTGTGGAGATTACTTTTTGAATATCAGAAGTAGGGGTTATTTTTTTTTTTTCTAAATTTGAGGAAGACATCCAAAGGCAATTGGTATGCTTAAAAGGTCAATTTATTTGGTTAAACTTATGACCAATAAATAATAAAATAGAAAATATTCCCTTGACCAACTTTCACCCTATATGGATGGCTAGGTCTATGAATCAAAAGAGACACACACGCACACTCAATTACTGTGCAAGATCACATTAATTATCATGTAATTCAGAAAAAAAAAAATCAAAGTTTAATAAATTATTGCTGGTACAGTACAATTAAAGAATTCACGGCAATGAAAAGTATTATATATATTTTTGTGGGTTAAAAATTATGCATATAATTAATGAATGATTGAAAATTCCATATAGCAAAAGCACGCCAAGGATATATTATATTGCCATTGTGAAAAAGTTCTCCTGCTAGTATGAATTTGTCTGCTAAAGTATGTTGAAATCTGCTGCTGCTTTTTAGACTCGAACTCAACGAAATTTCGTATACGTTAAATTCTTCTCCAAATGCTTTCTCAGCGCCCACCTTATTTTCATAGGACTATAAAAAAAGTCGGTTGATTGAAGAATCTTAGTGAGTTTGGTAGCTCATGACTTCTGTGTTTCTTTATTAATCAATTAAAATGTATGCTTCTTAATATATACAATTTATGCTTTTATCTTAGTTTGTGGAAAACCAGGAAAAAGACTTCTCAAAATGATATTATATTAAAATCCAGAATTTGAACTATGCTAGTCTTCGTGTGAGTTTAATGTGAGACCCATGATGATCCAACGGTGAAAATTGGCATTCTCTTTAATTGTTGAATAGTCTTGTAACAAATTTCATAAGAGACCCATTTATGTAAACGATGGAAAATTGGACATCCATGGAAATAGAAAAATACTTTGAATGAATTGTTAGGAGATTCTGTAAATTTTCATGGGAATAGCTTCAACTTTAGTGCACTAGGGCTTTAGTGCCTCTCCTAACATGTGTACACAAAGACAAATAGATTTTAGGGTCTAATTTTTGTCTCACCCTTTAACTTGTCTGAATGTTCCAGGCAAAGAGAGCATGAATGGACCCCTTGACTACATTATTGGACCAATAAATCATTTGATTTTTAGCTCCTTCTGAATGCTAAAGCAAGATTTTCCACTATCTTACTGTTATATATTTCAAGAGTGTCTTCGAATGGTGCAACAATATATACAAATACAATATATTGAAAACCCCATTTATTGGAAGATCCAATGAAATTATATAAATTCTCAGGAAGATTTGTCTTAGGATTTAAAAAAAGCAAAGATTTCAGAGTCAGATATAACACATTTTGGGTGACCCCAAGTCCCCTATATTTGTAAGGCAGTAGCTCTTGGGTAATTCCTCTTGGCATTCCGCAAAAATAATAAAATAAAATACTCTCTTGGCTATCTGATTGCATTTTCAGCAAAAACCTACTGAACTCTTCCACATAAGAACACATCATTTGGTCCAGATAGCTCCCAGACATAAATATAACTCTACTTTAAAAAAAATTGACAATTGAGATTTTTAGCAATGCAAAGACACTATTTCTCTAGCAAATTTCTGCTATATTTAAAAAATAAAAGAAGAAACATTTCTTTTACTGTATTATTTTAACAAATCTCTCTCTCCTCCCCACCCCACCTCCCCAAAGCACCCTTATCAGCACAAGATTTTTACTTGGAGCTCAAGTCTTACATAACTTGAACCCACCTCTTTGTGATCTAAAAAGTTAATCATGCTAGTTTGTGCAGTCAAATCCTTGACAAACAGAGAGCCAGATTATGAGGATTATCAGTATGATAAGTCCAAGAACAACCAGCTTTACTTTCATGTTTTGTAACCACACCTTTCTTCTCACTTGGGTCCCTTTGTTTTTGTAATCTTGGGCCTGTAAAATCGCAGTTAAGGAAGTTTTTTCAGTACTCAATATAATTGAGTGACCAAAGAGTTGATCTTGCTTCAACTTACCTGAGAACGCAGGTTTTCAGTCTTGTCGACAAGAATTGTAAGGTTTTCCCCTCTGTCAATAGCCTGAAGAACATAACGGAGCCGTGTAAGCATGAAAAAGACACTAAATAAGCAAGCCTTTTGAAATATCAAAACAAGTTAGTTCATTCATATTCTGGTAGAATTTGGTAACTCATTAGTTTTTATTAAAACACCCACAAGTTGGAACAAAATTTATTTTGAGGTACCAAGAGGCCAATTTTTGAGTTTTTTTTTTTACTGTAAATATCATGTCTAAAGAGAGAAAGTATATATCCTATTTGACCAAGTAGAAAAACAGAATGCCAATACATTTGTTTCTAAAGCATGAAAGTAAGTTTACAACTTCAATTCACAGCCAATACTAGGAATATCAAGCAACTCAATTTTTCACTCCTTGCTGCAACCTACATAGAAATTCTCAAAATTTATATCCCCATGTAAGACGGAGCATCTTCCTACTGAAGCACATTATGCTCCTACAATTTAATTGTAAGCTCTATATAATAGATGGAGTTCCAAAACACCCTTACCCTCCCGTTTCTCAAGAAGGACGAAGGGGAAGAAGAAAAGTGAAAATTCGTTGTACAAGAATAGTATTATTTCTCTTTAGCTTGAGAAGATCTGGACTAGAATCCCAACTTCACTCCCCCCTTTACCCTTCCCCCTAAATACATACACATGCACACAAAGTGAAAATACCAAACAAATCAACAACAATGAAGAAAGACACAACTCCATTGTAGTAAATAGAACAACAGATCAAGATGGTCACATTTGTAATGAAAACTTCTTATGCATAGTTGAGGTTAGGTACTTTATCTAAGAAAATACAACATTTATCTTTGAGAAGGTTAAATTACCTTGTCAATATTCTCTAACATTATACTTTTAACTTCTGAAACTTGAGCCTTTACTTTCAATAGCTTCTCAATCTCTTTGGCATGATCAATTATATACTTCATGTGCTCCTTCATTATTGGTCTGCAATTTTTAAACCACTCTTAGTTTGCTATTCAGTAAGAATTGTTTAACTCAAATGCATAGGTATACTTGCATTTACCCAAACTCCTTGTTAAGACTTTTGGCAACGGCTGTATCTGCTTTACCACCCCCATATCTCTTTTTAAAGTCTGCTTTCATTCGTTCCAAAAATGCAATTGAAATCTGTTTGCTTACTGACTCTTTGGCAACAACGCAATAAGCTGTGAATTCCATAAAGCACAGGATATTAGGCTTGGAGCCTCAAAATTGGAAAAACTAAAGTCCATTGGGAGTGTTAATATAAAGACTCCAACCAATCAGGGCAGCACCCAAACCAATAGGGTGATACAATTTGAAGTTAGAGACTCTTCTCCAAAATAAGCAAATAAGAATGATTGAAATGAAAATAAATTGTGCTTCACTATTCCAAAAGAAACAGTAAAATAATGCGAGCAGTAATAGTAGATCTAGCAATATCTAAACGCTAATTAATAGGGAAAGAGATAATTCACCATCACCAGAAGACAAGTTTAAATTTTTTTGGTCATCATCATGTATAAACTATAAAAGCTGTAAGCTTTACTTTTGTGACTAAAAGCAGGAATAGTTCAATAACAACACACACTATCGATAACTCTACAAATCTCTTTGCAAGTTTTACTTTGATGGAAGCTACAGGCGGAACCATCTATCTTCACCAATCAAACCAATCGAAAATTGAATCCAACCAATTTCAGAAATATACAAAATGGTCAATCAAAGTCCAGCCCAACATCATTAACAGTTAAATTTTGTAAATTTTGCAATGCATCGCAATCAGGTTTACAATCTACATAAATACAGAACCACACTTATTTGAGCTTAATACGATTCAAAAAGCTATTTCCTTTCCTTTTTCCACAGCTATAGCAGCAATAAGTATAACAAAATTTAACTGAAACTGAAAAGGGTAAGCAAATCCCAGCTAAAAAGCCCCTATTTTGAGGGTTATAGCCTCCAACTTAGCACAACCCAGATCAAATTACACTATTATAAACTAGATCCAACTGTCTCCAAAGGCAGTTCAATCTTTCCACCCAGTTTGGTTCTCGAGAAAACTAAAGGAGGAAAAAAAAAAGTTAAATGAGAGATCAAAGAAACGATGAGAATTACCATAGCCATCCTCCAGAAGAAAATTGAAGGTGTGGTGGTCGCAGTTGTAGGTGAACTTGTTGTTTGAGGAAGGGAGTTTCTGAAGACACTGAGCTGCAATCGCCGGGAAGTTTCCAGTGAACTCAGTGTACTCGGCCAAGATCATGGTGCCTCGGGCCACGAAACTGTATATGAACGCTTCCTGACTCATTGTATTCTCCCTCCGAGTTAACTCGGTAGCAAGAGAGAAAAGGCAGAGCGATCGAGGCACAGAGAGAGCAAGAAAGAGAAAGCTTGTTCGGCTTATGTAAGTAAGCAATTTCTAGGCGCTCTGGTTGCTTTGTTCCTTTGCTATGAGAAATAATTTATTTTGTTTTATTGAGTAAACTGTAATTTACCCTCTTTAATTGGAAACAAATAATATCTAATTGAAATTCTTTTATCTATTTAAAAAAAATTGATTTATCCATTAATCCCAAAAATGATAATAATTCACAGTATTTATCAACAAAGTAATAGATTCTAATCTTTTAAATATTTAAAAATTTACCTATATCTCTAATAGTATTTGTATATGTAGAAAAAAGTGTATATGATTTTAATTGATAATTTTTTTAAAATGTAAAAAAAAAAAAATATATATATATATATATATAGTATTATTGAATCATCATGCACAAAGATGGACATAAATTTTTTTCTATTTAAATGTAAATTTAATTTTAATTAATAATTGCTAATATATCAACAATTTCATATCATTAAAACTGTTGAAGAAACTCAAAAAAATTAAAATTGAATTATATATTTTAACAAAATAATATAATTTTATATATTATACCACCTTAATAAATTTTTAAAAATTTAATGTAAATAAAGATGATATATGAATAAAAATAATAATATTGAGAATGAAAAGAAAAGAAGGTATTATTTTAAATGAAAATAACATTTTAATTAGACACTTGACATTGAAAGAGATAGAAGAAAGTGGAGACAAATATCACTAAGGCCAAAGGCTTCTTATTTTTTTTTTTGTTTGGTAAAATCCAAAGGCTTCTTATTAAAGATGAATTCTGAACATGGCAGCGATTAAATTAATTAACATTAAATTAAGTTAAATTAAATTTTACAAAAAAAGAGTCTTCATGGTTGACCAGTGACTAGATTTGGGGTCCCTCTAATCATTTTGTGTTGCTCCGACTGCCTTATTTGCTATGATTGTCTGTGTTTAATGACGATAATGCTCCTCATTATCAGCTAGTGGCCAATTGAAAGCGTCCTGTTTGATGTTAAGCGTGTAGGTGTAGTAATGGAATTTTATATTTACGGTCAAAAGTTTACCGAAAATAAATCCACTACTAATAAATAAATAAAATAAAACCACGGCTTTAAAGAACATAAATAATTGAATTTAAAAAAATAACATAAATAATTAATGAACAGAAAATAAGGCAACAAAAAGTTAAAAACAGTCAATAAACAGCCGCAAATTGCGGTGTGATGTCTGCCCCTTTTTTTTTATCCTAATTTGCATTTTCCAATTTAATCCATTTTTTATTATTTATAAAAAAAATATAATGCGAAATAATAAAATCAGTTTGAAATTCAAATGTTATTCTTTCTGTTGGACAAGATCGTATCTAATTAATTGCATGTACAAAATATACGAAAATTATTATGATAAATTTCATGTTTCAAAACTCATTAGTTACATAATTCTAAAAAATACCTCTTTTATTATTTTTCTTTTTTTTTTAAAAAAAACGGGTATTAATAGTAGGGGACACATAAAGACATTTCAACCCTCAACCTGCACGACTGCATGGAAACGAATCCTACACTTACCACAGGCAATCAAAGGCAAGCAACGCGTACGATCATGATTTCAAGATATAAAAGGTCTAATCAGTAGAAGCAACTACACCGTAGAAAGCCACCAAGGTTGGAGGTAGTAAAATTACGAAGAAGCCCCGGAATGAACCATTCACAAAATACAGCACCTTCAGACTTTCAGAGCTGCGTCGGTTGTCGCATTCTCCCATTTGGAATCTAAAATGAAAATCTGAAAGCCCGCCCAAACACATCCTTAAATAAACCCCTCAATAAAATTTAAAACTTCAAAACTTGTTCAAATTCTCATTCACTTCCCCAACTTCCAAACTATATAAACCGAATCACCGCTAAAGCCTCCCCCAAAAACAAAAACAAAAACAAAAATTATTTTTTTATTTTTTTATTATCTGTTTAACGTTGCGAATTCAAATTCGAACCGGAAACCCAAAAGAGATCTATCTGTCTTCGATCCAATGGCCAACTCTGATTCCTCTGTTCCTCCTTCTCAAGTCCCTGTTCCACTCTCATCCGTAAGCTTCGTTTCCTTTTTTCGTTTGAATTTTTATGCTGTTTATGGCAATGTTTTTGAAGTTGGATTTTTTTTTTTATTTTTTATTTTGGGAGGAATTTTTTATGTGTGCATTTTTTTTCATTGGATTTCCAGAGGAAGGAGAACCTGACTCCAGTTGGATCAAAGATCGCGGTATCTATGTTATTTTTTATTTATTTTATATATATACATATAAAATAATAGCTTTGATATTCTACTGTTGTTTTTATCAGGAATTGAACGAATCGAGGTCAGAGCTACTTAGTAGAATCCAAGGGCTGAAACAGGTTGGATTTAGCTATATATATTTTTTGTTTATCTGAATTTCTCATTCTGGCCAGAAAATGGCTCTGTAAAATATACTAATTTTAGCTAAATGGTATTCTAATTTGGGGCTTTTAAGGATTTGCAAAGTTGGAGATCAAAGTTAGACACCCAAGTCAAGATTTATCGCGATGTAAGTATGAACAGCTTTTCATAACGATAATATGTTGCTTTTGTTGGATGTTTCATTCTTTTTGTCAGCAAGACTATATGTTAGTTCTTTGTTAACTCGATTTTGAGCTTAGAATTTGTTCTTAGAAAACGGGAACTAGGCTAGTAACTTGCATGACTAATGGCATCGGTAATTTCTTTAAAATTTTGATGCCTTCACAACAAAGCACAAGATGAAGTTGACCAGCAACTTTGGGATGCATGAGGATTTGTGTTCAATGAGGGTGCAAAAGATTCTGTATGAAAGGTGTGATTATACTTATATGCAAGCAGACTGCAATAATTAGCTCATTTTAAAATAAAGAATCCTATGGAGCTGGTTATTTTGTCATTCAGCTACTATAACTGAAGCTGGTCTTTTTTTAGTTACCTCTAATTGAATTTTAACCTTTTGCTCTGCATAGAAGCTGGAATTTCCAATATGTACTTAGTTATCGTTATGTACTGCATGTCCTTTTTCTATGTTTGCATTGTGAACTTTGTAAATTTTAATTAGACAATTGTGGGTTTGTCTGATAAACTCATAGCCAGGTAATTGAAATTGACCAGAAAATCATGAACAAGATGTCCATTTAACCCGGGCTTGGAAACTTGGTATGATACCCATATGAAATTCATTGGTAAAATTTACATATCTGCTGAAATATTTTTGTTTGTAACATTAGCAACTCAATGGACAGAAATTTTTTCCCTTCCCTTTTCATTGTTTTGTCTGGATAACCAAATCCATCTCTAGCAATTGGTGGAGAAATTAATCATTTAGACGTTTCCCTCTTTGCAATCTGCAAGTGTTGTTTTTATTGAAACCTTCATGGTTGATGCAAATTCCTCTTTTCTTTTGCCAGGAGCTTTCGGACCTCAAGAAATCACTCAATGTTGAAGTGGAGCAACTTCGATCAGTAAGTGGTGCATGACTAACATTTTTCTAGATTTCATTGAAGATAGTGTTGTTATACCTTGTAAACCATCTTATTAAAATGGAAAATAGGAATTCCAAGAATTGAGGACCACTCTTCAGCAGCAACAGGATGATGTTACTACCAGCCTTAGAAATTTGGGGGTATGTTCTTATCAGAGTAATTCTTCTGTGCTGTTGGAGGTGTTATCTATCATATAATTAAATTAAATATATTATGCTTTGAGAAATCAATAGTCTATAAAGATTCTAAATTGATTCAATATGAACTTCCTGCAGCTGCAGGATGGTGCCTCAGGGAATGCCGAAAAGACCCAAGACGCTGATGATGAAGGAAACGGTGAAAGAGAAGGAAATGAATTGCCCAAGGAGAATGGCAAAGAAGCTGATAACTTGACAAGCACTACTGAAGAGCATGCATAATGTGGTCTATGCCCATGGGAGTTGAGATTCTTTGCATAAGTTATGTTTATGCCCCTCGTGGAAATGAGCAACAGAGACCATGATCTTGTCAAGCTTAGTATTTATTGAATTCTTGTCACTGAATACTTCTTTTTTAATTAAAGCATCTTCTGGTGCAGTTTTCATTGTGTAAATGCCTGTATTGGTGCATGGTGTTAGTTAAATCTGTGGCGGAGTGAGTACATTTTAGTTTTGTTTAATCTGTGTATGCTGGAATGAATATCTTTATCTAAATCTTACCCCATTAGCAGCTGAGATGTGAATTCCATTTTAAAGGCAAAACATGATCTAGTTTAAATGCTATCTTTTGGACATTGAAAAAAAACAAACATTTAGAAATATTTTAATTGTCCTAATAGACTAATGCCAGTGTGAACTTGACTAGTCACAAGGGTTTCCTTAAAACTTTTAACCTACTGATTAACTACCATGAACACTCACTTTCAATTACACTATATTCCCTGAAGGTAGTATATGAAGGGAATATAGGGACAATTAACTCAAACTCAGAAAATTTGGTTTGGGTAAGTGTGGTCTAAACTCTAAAGCAGATCCAAGCCCTACGATAAATAGGTTAGGTTGAAGCAATTAATATGGTAGTAACTAGTAAGTAATATGGCAGTAAGTAATGTGTTAAAATGATGACATGGTAAGGTCTTTGGTCATTAATGGTGGTGCTGCAATGATGTATGCCTCTGCATTAACATCAACAACAAGAACATAAAAGCATTTTCCAAGAAAATTGTATTCCCAAAAGAATGGTTGGTTCATTAAATGATGATCCAACATAGATTCATTCCCAAGGGGGGTTTGCCTTTTGTTTTCAAGAAGAAGAAGAGGGACTAGCAAGTCATTGCATGGGTTGGTAAATAAATATGGTAAATTGCTATTTCCACCCACTGCTAGGCGCTAGCTTTAGAGTCCTTAAGATTTTAGAATCATCAAAATTTTCCCCTCTCTCTCTATCTATATCTTTGGTTTGAGAGAAAGGGCGATTAATGATGATTGATGGGTGTTGGGTTTGTCTGTTTCTTTCAACTGGCATCATATTTACTGTAGAGATGCTGATTAGCACAGGGAAATGGGGAATATGATGTTTTGTCTTGCATACTACTAGGTCATCTGTGTGGTCTTATAAAAATTAAATAATGAAAAAAAGAATTGAAGAAATGCAGATTTTCCTATATGCTGTCATATTCGGTTCAGCCTTACCATAGGTGTGGTCCACAAATTTAGAACAAAATGGAAGTGATAGATTAAGGTAATTTAGGAAGCCTTCGTGTGTGTATATATGCTTAATTAAATTAAAATAAGTATAAAATTGGAAATCTAATAAAAGTTGCATGTGTTTATTTATTATAGTCTTTTAGGCAAATTTTGAGGGGTAAAAAGAAAGGAGAAAAAAAGGAAAAAAGAAAAAAGAGAAGTAAGAAAAGAGTTTCTTTTGTCATTTCACTCTATTACTTTTGATGTTTGTTGGCCTCGAGTAACACTCTGTTCCAAATAGAGTACATAAATTGCAGAAAACAGAGTACAAACTTGCCCATTTTTACTCTCTAGTCTCCTTCACATCCATTCCCTCCACAACTCCTCAGCTCTCCATCTCAATCTTCCATCACATTTGCTCATTTAGTATTTTCTCACCTCCTTTGACAAAATCTTTCCAAATCTTGTTCTCTCCTTCTAATGGCTTCCATATCAGCAGAAGAATCCACAGAGCCTCTCCAGTACCAGGTACATATATATATATATAATATTTATGCTACCAAAAACCCAAGTTCTTCAATTTTTTTTTTTTTTTACTGTTTTTTCAAGTTCATAATTCTTTTTTTCTCTGTTTTCTCAGACATGGGTTTTGAAAGTTTCCATTCACTGTGAAGGTTGCAAAAGAAAAGTCAAGAAAGTTTTACAGAGAATCGAAGGTACTTTATTTATGATCATTTTTCTTTCTTGGCAACCCAAGGAAGATTTTATAGTTCATCTTTTACTGCGGTTTTGCTATTTTGTATATTTACAGGGGTTTATACGACAGCCATAGATTCACAGCAACAAAGAGTTACAGTTACTGGAAACGTTGAGGTTCAGACACTCATCAAGAAGCTGACAAAGACAGGGAAACACGCCGAGATGTGGCCAGAAAAGCTCACTGGGAAAGCTAAGAACAAGGGCAGAGAAAAAGAAAAGCACCTAGAAGAAAGTTCCACCAGACTTGAAAACCTGCTTGATCGTAATAAATATCCATGCAGCAAAGTCGATGAAGCTAAGCTTAGCTCTGTTTTAAACACTGCGAACGATGAGAATGACAAAGCAAAGACCAGCAGGAAAGCAGAGAGAGAAAACTCAAGGAGTGAGATGAAGTCGCCGGAGGGGAACTCTCCGGCGACGACGGAACGCAAGGGCAGTGAAAGTACTGAAGGTGGTGGTAGTGCTGAAAAAAGTGCAAGCAAGAAGAAGAAAATAAAAGGGCAAAAAGGTAATAGAACAAGCGGTAATCGTTCGGGTTCAACAAATTCAGGTGAACCGGTAAGCACGGGATCTCAATCTCCTACAGAGGGTGCAAATCAAGGCTTTAATCTGCAAGATCTGAACCATACACGTCAGAGTTCGTATGCATACCCACCCAATTATAATAATTATTATCCTCTCGTGTACGTCGCAAGTTACAGCTCGGCACATCCTAGCAAAGTCCCGGGTCCGTATAATTGTCCATCAGGACCGTACACGTACCCAAATACTATCCCAGAGATGTATGAGACTCAATTGGGTTCTTTTGAGATTTTCAGCGATGAGAATGTTAATGGGTGTTTTATCATGTGAGTTGCTGTAGCAGATCGATATGTGCCTGAAAACAAATTGCTTTTTGTAGTAATGGAGGATCGAAGATGGGAAAATTTTCTATTTTTGTTTTTGGTTTTTTGGGTAAAACTGTGTATAAGAAGGAAAGTGATTATTATTATTATTATTATAACTACTACTACTTAGTAGATTGATAAGAAAGATCAGGTAAAGTTGTTTAATTTTTTTCTTTTTTCTATCAGAGTAAGATCTTTTTAATAATTTGGATGACAATGCAACAATTGAATCCACGACCAAAACACTCCAACCAAAAAATAAAAGTAATTTATATAAACATATTAGTTTAAAAAAAAAATTATAAACTCATTGGCTAATTAAAAGGCATAAACAAAAATTAATATCAGTTCAACTTATGGGTTTTTTTTCTTTTTTAATAATCTACAAACCCCATTTGGGATCCTGAAAAACTTATCAAAAGATCATTTAAGGCATACAAACTAATATAAATATATTAAATAAACATTTGGCTATGAAAATGCATGTGGACCATTCTAAAAATCAAAAATAAAATATAAAAAAATCATGTGGTAGATCTTGAAATCTAAGACAGACATCTCTTGCTTTACCAATTCCATGTTCGATTAAAGCAGCTTGAAATTTTATCCCAGGGCCACTTCACTTTCCTTTATGCAGGGACAACATTGTCACCGTTTCTTTTTTGGCAAGCTTTTTTTTAGTCTGTATGAATAAGTTCAGAATCGAATTATTATTCTAAAGCACTGTTTTGTTTACAGAGATTTTCGTAGCTCAGTAAATTATGGTCAGTATAAGAATCCCAAGTGCTTGATGTGGTTATGAAGTGCATGGTTCCCTCGAGGGCATAATTTGTTTTGTAGAAATTGATTAACTAGCCAGAGGATACTAAGCCCTGTTTGTTATATATTTTTTTTCAAAAAGCTCTACGTGGAATGTCACAAGTATTTATGCTAAAAAAAATAGATGATTGTCACTCAAGTTAATAAATAATTATTGATTAAAAAATAACTTTTTAAAGCCATTTTAAAAAGTTTAAATTTTAAATTTTAGAAATTGATTAAGAGGATACTAAGTCCCGTTTGTTATGTCTTTTTTTTTCAAAAAGCTCTACATGGAAGGTCATAAATATTTATGCTAAAAAAATAAATATTTGGCACTCAAGTTAATAAATAATTGTTAATTAAAAAATAACTTTTTAAATTCATTTTAAAAAAGTTTAAATTTTAAACTTTAAAAATTGATTAACTAGCCAGAGGATGCTAAGCCCCGTTTGTTATGTTTTTTTTCTTCAAAAAGCTCTACATGAAAAGCCATAAATATTTATGCTAAAAAAATAAATGTTTCGCACTCAAATTAATAAATAATTGTTGATTAAAAAATTAACTTTTTAAAACCATTTTAATAAGCTTAAATTTTAAACTTTTAAAAAATATTCATTTTAGCTTATAAAGAAGTTAAACATAATATTAAATATTTTTTTTACTATCAATTTTGCAATTACTATTATATTAAAAAATTTATTATATTAAAAAATTATTAGTTAAATAATTTATGTATAATAAACAGAATAAAAAATACATTTAAAATTATATTTGTCTATCAAAAATTAAAAATATTTTTTTTAAAACAACAACCATTAATTTTTTAATAAAAATCATTCTTTGAAAAATTTTACTTGCTCTAAACATGATAGAATAATAATTCCACATTCAGAAGCTCCAGAACAGAAGCTAAAATGTTGAGGTATGAGAAACAACTGGGACCATATTAACCAAAAAGAGATATTGGACCACTCATCAAGAAGGAAGAGATTCCAATAATTAAAAAGAAGCCTCAAAAAACTTTCTTTTAAGCTTATTTCATATTTTTATTGAACTTGATTTTTCCATATGGGACTTGACCATTTTGCAGGAAAACTGTACAAAATACAAAATTTCGTTATAATTTATTAACCAATTTGCAGACAAGAACAAATTGTACTTATTGAACGTTTATTAAAATGGGTAATAATAAACTTCTGGTGCTGTACAGATCAAGATCAAACTGTTTCTGAAAATGGGTATATACAGTTTTAACATCCCCAATCCACCCCTCAAACCCAACAATCTACCTAAAAAAAAGGAGGATGAAAATAAAAATTCTAAATGCAAGTCGATGCTTTGGTAGTGCGCTGGTTTGTTCCAAGGGTGATGACAATTACAGTTACATCATCATGATACTTCCTCCTCCTACCTGCTGGAATATTCATCAACTCTTCCATACTGAAACCTGTATCAATGAAATTAGTTCGAAGATACGTGGCCACCAAAGAATACCCGGTAAAAGATATGTATTTTTGTAGAAATTAGTGATTAAATGGACTGCTTAATTAGTGTCGGTTTATAATAATGACTAAAAATGAAAATCAAGGACTTCACCTGCACTGCTGGCTGCTCTTATTACAAGCTGCTCCAGTAGAAACTTGGCAGGATCACCGTGAGGGTTGCTCAAGATATAGGAATGGACAAGCTTTACTGCCTCATCATTGCTAAAGAAGTCGAACAACCCATCACTTGCAACTATAACGAAGCGGTCAGATTTTGAAATTCCATGCACATTCAATGACGGTTGAGTAGCAATATAAGGAGGGCTTATAAGGTTACGAACCCGAAGAATACCCATCAGTGCATCGTTCAGTTTTTCCTGCACACAAGGAAACCAAATAGAAATTTGTGTTCCGATTTAGGGAAAAGAAATAAATAAATAATGATGATGAAGAATGAAGGAATGGAACACATAGGGGACTGTCCATCACATCCAGCATAGCAAATTAAGTCAAGCATTGAACTAGAAACAAGGTTTTCCTTATTTCTCTTTACCACTCATATCTAACTCAACCTACAATCTCATGATGCTAAATAATAGTGATATGAGCAAAATGATCCTTTCACTAGCCTGTGTTATGCTAATTTACTTTGTGCATATGAGCAAAATGATCCCTTCAAGCTTTGGATTCCCAATTAGGCAATTACTTTGTGGGTCTACATATGAAGGGTAATTGTTACGGTATGTTATATTAGCTTAAAAAAACATAATTAGACTTATTTCCTAACAGCTTATTTATTTATTTATTTTCCAGATTCTTAATAAATTTGAAACATTACAACATCAGGAACGTGAAAATAATTTCTACCTTTTTCAAGTAACCAACTCCAAATGCACGAGTGACCTTCAGTTTCCCTTTCACCTTCCCAGCCACAATGGCTGCAGGGTCATCAGGATGTTCACATAGAACTCGAGCTTTTTCAACCTCATTGTCTACTGTATGACTTTCTGTGAGCTGGATGGCTTTCAGTATCCCACTCCCATTCATGTCATTGCCCTCGTGATATGTTGCCACTACAGCTCTGCTATCTCCTAAATTAAGTGTATATAAATCCTTTCCATGAAGAAGAACAACCAAAACACAAGATCCGACAGAAACTAAATCAGGGCGATCCTCCATTTCCTGTTCGACCATGTACAAGAAATCATTCTCGGTCTGACTAAGAGCACGTTGGAGGCTATCAAGCACTCCTTGCTTGAAAGAATTATGTGAAATTTGTGCTTTAGCATATGGTCCATTCTTGGATATTTCATCATTACTTGAATCCTTATTATACTCATGCATAATGCTGCGATCATCTAGAGCATATTGAAGAGACCCATCCAAGTCTATACAATCAGAAGCTTTAATGAAGTCCTGCTCTGATTCCCAGTCTAATGAATTAAAGTAGAATATGATGGTTTCATACAATGTCCCTGCAAGAAAATCAGCTGCATCTCTTCCATTGAAACCATCATAAATTGCACAAAAGAGCCATCCATTCTCTTCAGAACAAACAGCTTGAACCCTGTCTTCACCAGCAGCTCCACCAGCCACTTGTACTTCCATAGAACTAAGAAAACCTTCACTTCTGGATGGAGCACTCATAGGTTTCAATAGATAACAATCATAATCAGGTGGATCACTTGGAGGAGACGGACTACAGCTTAAGTTTGACATACTACTTTGGAGAGAAGATGATAATATATCCAATCTCGAAAGAGTTGGGGAAGATGGTACCTTATGAAATGAATTCGGGGAGTCCCAAGTAGGAAGTATTTCTTCACCTATTAAACCATTGCAGATATTAGTGTTTGCCAATGTTGCATTGGCACTTAAGGCAGCACCAGACAAGCAAGAGAAACTGCTATTCCTTCGAATTTCAGGAAGGAGTTCATATCCATTAGAAACCTCACTAGAGCTGTCTCTGCTAACGCTACATTGATATCCGAAGCTGACTTTGAGTTCCCCTTCAGGTTTATTCATAGCTTCTCCTTCTACAATGGCTGCAACCACAAAAATATCTTTAATTTTATTCCTAGTGAAGAAAACTATGACAGCTTATTAGCAAATTACACTAAACTCGAAGACCATTATGTATAGCTATAAAATAGCTGTCAAGTAATGAAGAAACACCTGTTGAAGATATTTATATAAAACCTCGGCAGAGACGGACACACAACACCTATTCAGCAATGTCAATCTAGCCGTGAATCACTGAATAGATATGGGAAGTCATTTATATTCTTTTAGTTCACAAAATGGAGGAAAACGAAAGTATTTTAAGTATATGCAATTACATAACATAACATTCATCTGACTTTTTGGAATATCCAGCTTGAATTATAGAAGCATGAAATAAGCGCAGAGGAGGGTGTGGAGGACAATTTCCAATATCCATTCATAGATCTACATTGCCAGAGCTGTAACATCTGTCCCTTCCGACTTCTTTTGGGTTTGCCCCTTTTCTTTTGTTTCTCAAAAAATAAAAAAAATAAACACAAAGCGTTCTAAAAGTACAATCTTTTGTAACAAAAGCCTTTATGATCTCAAAGAATTGAAATTAGCCTAAAACAAGCCTTGAACACAATAATTACACGTATTTTAAATTTTCACCAACCAAAATAGTCTTTCCAAAGTCTCCTTGCAGCAAAGTTCTAGCACGTGAAACAGGGTACATTCGTGTGCTTATTGACCAAAAGAAGGTAGCAGTCTCCTAGACCAAGTTATGCCAATTACTATTCTAATAACGAGAATGAAAAATAAGATAGTCTCACCGAAGCGATTAAAAAAAAATTGTAGCTCACAGCGATTAGTAGGTGAAAATATGAATCATAGTGAAAATATCTTTTTTTATCAGCATCAATACATCAGTAATATCATTTTCTTCGTGTTTATGGTGCCAATATTTAGTCTTTTCAACACAATAGAAAGCCTCAAGAACTGACGATCAAATTAAACGAAATAAATACCAAATTTGTGTCCACGTACGTACAGAATCATGACAGATAAACATAGAAAACCTTGTAATAAATTCAAAAACCAAAACACCCCCACATAAACAACCAACAAAACATGCCAAAAAATTTCATCAAGAAACAATAAAATAGTAAAAAAAGAAACACCCTTTAATGATACATAACAATCAGTAAGTTCATACATTACACTAAGAAGAAAAAGAATTATAAAAATAAAATAAAAAATAAAATAACAACCCAGCTAACCTTTTTGGTCTTGAAGAAGAAGAGTAGCACAGCAATGGCAACAAACCTAGAATGTTAGGAACCCTATATATGAAGAGAAAGCAGAGAGAAGGAGGAAGAGCAGAGAGTATAGGTAATAGGTATTAGAGTTGGCAGAGCACAAAAAAGCGAAAAGAACAAGGCAAAGAGCGGATCTGAGAGTGGAGAATCTGTATCTGGGTGGTACGTAAAAGGCGAAGAAATGGATGGTTAAGGGTGTTTGCTAAAAATGGAGGAATTTTCTTTGGCTGGCGTTTTGGCCTTTGTCTATTCACACTGTTACCGGTATTGCCGTTTTCCCAGTCCAAATAGAACTCTTTTTCTCTATCCTATTTCTGTGTTTGATGTTGTTATTTATGCTAATCCTTCATTTTCCATTTACAACTACTACTTCTACTCTCTCTCTCTCTCTCTCTCCCTCTCCCCCACCAGCGTCAAACGCCAAATGACATATGCCCTATTAACATGTGATTATAAAAGGGTTTTTTATGTGCTTACTTTTTTATTAATTAAAAAATAAGATTTTTTTTTTTTTTTTTTGCCCTTTTTGTTCCTCCGTATTTTCGAATTTATTGTATTTTGCCTTTGACTTTTTAAATTGGTGATAATATCTCATGTACTTTTAAAAAGATGCAACAACGCTCCAAATTTAACAGTTCTGTATTATATAAAATAAAATTAAATTAACAGTTCTATCATTTTTTAGGCATTAAATGGCATGCGTCCTCATTTCAAGTGCAATTATTTGGTATGCCCTTTAATGATTCAAAAATAATGACATGTTAAATTTGAAATGCTGCTCTATATTTTCGGAAGTACAAATATATTCTTATCAATTTGAAAGGTCAGGAAGTAAAATACTACAAATCCAATAATACAAATAATAACAGTGCAATAAAGCCGAAAAGAGATTGAAAAATTTTATTTATCATAAATTTAGAGTAATATAGGAAAAGGCAATTCTAAATGGTTAAACAGGATCCGTTTGTTAATGTATTTAATTTTTATTTATAATTTTTAATTTTTAGCTTTTATTTATAATTTATAATTTTTTTTTATGATTTTTGATTTATATTTTTGTTAAAATGAAAAATAACAACTATTTTTTTTTTTTTTATGCAAAAAAATGANTATGCAAAAAAATATTTTTGATAATCATTTTTTTTAAATTTTACAAATAAATTTAAACAAATCCATATTCGATTATTGTCGATTCTAGATTTTGGTCCCGACTATAATGTCCTAGGTTTCAGCTCGAACCAAGTTGTCATGATTTCGAGTTCCAGTCTGGACTAGACAATTCCAGCGGTCCCTGGTAATGCCCCCGACCCGACTGTCCTGTGTTCTGGTCGAATTGGGATGTCCCGGGTTACTGCCTAGACCAGGCGGTCCTGGTTCTAACTCTGACCAAGTTGTCCCGAGTTCCGGCTCCGACCAGGCTGTCCCGGCGTCTGTCCAGGACCGAACTATCCCGGGTTACAGCCCGGACTGGGCAGTCTCGGGTTCCAGCCTGGACTGGACTGTCCTAGGTTCTGGACCGACCTGGACTGTTTAGGGTTCCAGCCTGGACCGGGCGATCCCAGGTTTCAGCTCCGACTGGGCAGTCCCGGGTTTTGGCTTGGACTAGACGGTCTCGGATTTCAACCTTGTTCGAGTAATTCATTGTCTCAACCACATATGGACGATGTCACTATGGGCAGTCTCAGATTCAAATCTTTTTCGAGTTGTCTTGTATCTTAGCATTATCAAAGACTAATAAAAAACAATAAAACTGAAAATTAAAATAATTTTTTAACTTTTTAAAAAAAAAAAATGGCTTTTTAGTTCTTAAAAAATAAAAATAGTTATTAAACATGGTTTTCAAAATTTAAAAATAAAAATTATAAATGAATGAATTATCAAACGATAACTATGTGACTGAGTGATTCAGTCATTTTTCTCTTTTAAAGGAATATGCTATTAAGACTGAAAAGTGTTTTTTGAGTTTTAAATGGACAGACCACAAAATTTTTTGTCGCCGTAACTAAATTTGGGTTTGCTTTAAATGGTAAATATGCTTAACTCCTACAAAGTAACGTGTTCAAAATTGGTGGAAGGATGGTTTATTTGCTTTTAATTATTATTATTTCTATATTGTTCCAAAACGTGGTATGAAAATTAGGTGTCCAATGAATTTTTTTTATAAATTAATAGAGGTTAATTTTTTTATTTTTATATAATTTTTGTTTAAATGTGTAATTTTTATTTATAATATGTAATTTTTTATTCATATTATCTAATTTTTTTATAATTAATAATTTTTATCTATAATATATAATTATTTTATCATATCATGTAATTTTTTTTTTTAAATTTTTTATGAATCTCCCAAACAAAAGTTCACTTAAAATTTTTCCAAAATCTAATTTTTATTTTTGTGATTCTGAAAAAGAAAACATAAAACAATCCTACCGCGTTTTGTTGGTTCAACGTAAACAAGTTCACTGTAATGACTGCGAGATTTTATTTTCCTCTACCTTCTGGCTCGGTCAGAGACCCGTTATACTTATATGGAGGTAGACATTTATTTTTTAAGTAAAACAAAAAAACAAAAAGCCCTTTGACCTATAAATAATAATAAATAAATAAATAAAACATAATTTTTTTTTCCCTTTCACGATTACATTTTAATGTTTAAAACTGATGGATCTTAAATGACTTTGAGCGAAAATCATTTGGGCCTTTTTGGGATCATAGAAAATCCCCCATCTTCCTATCCTTGATAGTTGGGTTCTTTTATTGATCAATGAAATTGTAGGTGAAAAGTACATGTATAAAAACCATCCTACCAGCTGATATAGAAAGACCGGCACATTACAAGTTGCTAAAAGAGAAAAGTGATGCAGCATCAATATTATCTCTTAATCTAAAAGTAATTAAAATTGACAAGAAACTGATATTACATATTCACATCAATTTACCACATATTCCACTTATATCAAATAAAAAGCTGATATCACATTACTTTTCTCTTTTGGTAATTTGTTATTGGCCAGTTGAACAATGTCCACTAAGACAGTCCAATATAAGTTTTTCTCATTGTGGGAACATATAGATATAGATGCTTGAAACAAGTGGGAGTCCAAAACTAAAAATCCCACCATCCATGTAAGTTTTATTTGTGGACCACATTGATCTAATACGCTGGCATCCATGCAAATTGCAGCTCAACTTCTACTTTCAACCTCCAATGGAATCCTCACTCTCATTTCTGTCATCCGTTTGATTCAACCCAAATCACAGTGATTGTGATGTCTTCGTCTTTGGCTGCGGCGATAGTGAGTTTAAGAGATGGACAGCCAAACCAGATTTGGTTTTGAAATCCTAGTCGAGAATATAGCATGGATAAAAGTTTTCAGCTCCGGATAGACCTTACCTGAGCCTAAGAATCAGAAACAGAGGCGGTACATCTTTAGGTCTACATTTTTTGACAATCAAGTGGCTGTTTTACTATCATGAATGGCTTTACCAACACGGCTTTTCCATAGCTTGGAACAAAACCTAGACATGCCAAATTTAAACATGACCCATTAATACGACACAAACATGAACGTTTTTTACATATTTGGGTCTAGCTGAAACATGTTGGATTGATAACGTATTGACCCATTAAGAATCCGTTAAAATAACGGATCTTAACGGGTTAACTTGCAAAAATTCATTAACAATCTTTTACTGTACAATGGCATTTTTATAATTTAATAAAAAAAACTCTTAATTTTTGTTAAATTTGAAGGGTTCCTTTCTTAATCTGTACATATATATATTTTGGGATTATGCATATGTATATATATGTGTGGTTAAAATAATTCGTATATTTTGCTCCCATATATGGTGATTTAATTGATCGGCCTAATATCAAAGGAATGCACAAATTTTATAACAAAACTGATGCATAATTACAATTTTCTATATTTTATTTTGCTGAAAGATTATAAATACAATTTTGGATATTTTCATATTTATAAACATATAAAATTTTATATAAGATTTCTGAAAAAAGACAATTTATATATATATACACACAATTTTATGCTATTGTGAGAATTTTATGATAATTAGAGGTATTGAAATTTGAGTGTAATGCATTATTTAATTTTTTTATATTACTTTGAATAATAATATGCAATTTNCCGTTAAGATAACGGGTCTTAACGGATTCACCCGAGAAAATCAGTTAAACCCATTAACAACTCGTTACTGTACAATGACATGTTGTAATTTAATAAAAAAAACCCTAATTTTTGTTATATTTGAAGGGTTCCTTTCATCATCTGTACATATATATATTTTAGGATTATGCATATGTAATGTATATATATGTGTGGTTAAAATAGTTCGTATATTTTGCTCCCAAATATGGTGATTTAATTGATCGGCCTAATATCAAAGGAATGCACAAATTTTATAACAAAACTGATGCATAATTACAATTTTCTATATTTTATTTTGCTGAAAGATTATAAATACAATTTTGGATATTTTCATATTTATAAACATATAAAATTTTATATAAGATTTCTGAAAAAAGACAATTTATATATATATACACACAATTTTATGCTATTGTGAGAATTTTATGATAATTAGAGGTATTGAAATTTGAGTGTAATGCATTATTTAATTTTTTTATATTACTTTGAATAATAATATGCAATTTAACTTTTTTTTAGGTGTTTTGAAGTTGTGCTAAATATGTCATATGCATCGAAGTGTATGCCAAAAATAAAAATGTAGTTCGAAACTGATTATGTTTATGTCTTATTGTTATTTTAAATATTGTTTTAGATTTTTATTTTTGAATTGTAGAAGGATTTATATATTATGTTTGTATGGTATGTTATGTTTTTAATATATATTAAGTATGTTGTTTTAGTTTTTATTTTTGATTTGTAAAATGATACAAATATTTATTTATATATGTGCTTCATTATTTTTAGTATGGATACAAAAAATGAAAATATATAGTTTGCTATTTTTTTAATATATATTAAATATATTTTTTATTTTTTTAAAAATAATTTTGAAAATAAATTTAACGTGTTAAACGGGTTAGATAACGGGTTACACGATAATTTTATAAACGGATTTGGTTTATATATTTCAACATAAAAGCTTAACGGATTGAATTTGGATAAAAAAAAAATTGACACGAATACCACACGACACAACACGTTGCCATGTCTACAAAAACCTATATTTGCCTATAATCAGAAGGTATTATTTGCCTATAATCAGAAGGTATGAAACAATAAAATCTCCATTTGTGCAAAGGTGTTACGTCCTAAGCGGTTATGAAGTGTTTTTAACATGAATTGCATGCTTAAGAGAGAGATTTAACCCACACTGATAGGCATCAAAAAAGCATATATTGTTTCATTTTTTCTCCATATCTCATTTCCAAGTAGATGTAACAACATATAGCTTGTTTTGACATCAAGTACATGCTAATACCAAGAAAAACTAACTTATTTTAGTCACTAGATATGATAATCTTGTATCAACTTCAGAGCATGACAAAAGATCAAGTATTAGGACCCAATATTGTAAAAGACTTTTGTGAGTCCTTTCTTGACGCGAATTTGAGAAACCTGCATAGATTATAAAATCAAAATCACCAAAAGTTTACAATATCCCAAATCAAATCTGTGTGACTATCAATTAATAGAACTTTCAGAGTCATGGGAATCAAAATTTTAATGTATGATTGATAAGACATGCTTATTTAAGTCAAAAGCCATAAATGATTTAAGACATCTATAGTTCTGAAAAGTGCCTTTTATTTGAGTTATTTTTCCCTTATTTTACAGTTTAATGACAAATCATATTCTTGACACTAATGCTTAAGTAGTCACACTTATAGCCTTCTATAGACACTTATGGTTTTCAATGTGTTTATCAAAGCAGATACAATGCCTAGATTCTTACTGTCAGACTCTTAATCTCAGAAATATCATAAACATGGGTACCACCACAGGGGCAGCCAGGGGTTTCCCCTAACTTTACAATCCGGGGAGTGCTATCCTGATGAAGAAGAGCAAAAATTTTGCTGTTAGAGGTTAGCAAAAAACTAAAATAGCATGAATGAGAATAAAAATAAGATTAGCCTAATGTAAGGACTGACCTTTGGAATGTAATCAGGAAGAGAACCGCAACACATCTCAGATGCTTTTTCATATGATAACACAGCAGCAACAACCTAAAGAAAATTAGGAAAGCATTTCAGATTTGTAATTAACATAATGAATAAGCAACTTCCTCAAAGATTAAAACATACTTTCCCTCCTTTTGATATCAGTGCATTAGCTTCTAACTCTAATTCCTTCTGCTTACTTTCTAATTCCTTCGGATCAACTTTGCCTTTATATTCAACAAACGGCCTGTTCAAAAATGCATCCGTAAGTGCCAATACTAACAAAATTCCATTCTTGAATGAGGGAACCATACCGCACGGAATAAACCCCTCAAATTGTAATTGAAATTCAAGTACAACTTTCTTACAAAACTAGTTCTTGGTAGGAACAGAAATATGCAGAGTGCTTGAAATTATATACAGATCGTACCCATCAGCAAAGTGATAGCCTTTAGTTGGCACTAAATCACCTAGTCCAACATTTTGCATACATGCATCCAATAAATGCCCCGCGGAGTGTAGCCTGCCAAAGAAAAAAAAAAGTTTAAGTCAGTATAAAGTTTTTAATAGCACAAAAATTCCAGATAAAAATTAAAATAATTCAAAATTACTAACAAAATCTTCATTTGAACACTGTTTACACCTTGCATTAAGCTTGCGCCTTGGCTCATCGACATCCAAGAAAACTTCCTTCCCTTTCTCAAACTCAGATTCCAATTCCCCGCTAGAATTTTCAATAAACCCATAATGGAAAACCTAAGAAATCAATTTACAGCACCAATTACTAGAGCAGCTCAATAAACAAAATATCGATTTCTGATCAATTGTGGGGACTTACAACGCCGTCCTTGGACCGTACATCTTCAACAACGAACTTGATTCCCGAATTAGCAATGGTGATGAACCCTGAATCAGCAGGCTGACCACCACCTTGGGGATGGAACACCGTACGGTCCAATATCAAGGCGTGTCGACCATCATCGGCCTTCAAAAAGAATTTCGGAAGTGAATAACATGTTAAATAACTATCTATAGGAACCGATTTTCTTCTCCTCAAAGATACAATCTTTTCTCCATTTTCTCGGGAACCAAACACAATTTTCATACATCCGAACAAGTTAAATGAAAAAGAAAAAAAGAACTAACTTTGACGTACGAAAGGATCGTGGCACTGGACTGGAGCTTCCACATGTCTTCATAGTAATCGAGCTTCGTAGGGCTCAAATCCATGGCTGCAACTGAGTCAACTCGTACACAACTCGTTGAAAAAGAAGCTGTTGCTCGAATCGGACGTGATGGATTTACTTCTACACAATAAACATCTGGCGCGTAAGACGGCTCGGACTCCCCATCGTCAATATTTACCCGAGACCTACGCCGTCCATTCAGGGCGTGCCACGTTCTCAATGAGACCAAACTACCCCTGGAAATAAACCACTTTTACGAAAAAGGCCTTCTACTGCAGATGCTAACGTGGCTTGTCACGGTTCGCTCTTATTATTAACACGTGAGAATCTAATCCTCGGGCTCCGAATTTATTTTAGTTTATTTATTAAAAAAAATTTTATATATTTTCAGAGTGCGGAAGATTTTGATAAAATGGTAATCAAGAATTGCCAAAAAGATAATTTGTGCAAAACCTTTTTTTTTTTTTCTTTTTGTTAGATTACAAGCTCATTCAGAGAGAAAAATAAACTACTTTTACTATCCAGTAACTCACTCGAAATCATCGTGATTTCTACATTAAAATTAAAAAGAAAAAAAGTGAATTTGAGCAAAACCCAGGAGCAGAAATTAGAAGAGAGATATAGGGAACAGAAAATTGTTGCATACCCATAAGCATTAGCGAAGTGAATGTGGGTAGCAGCGTATATGCGCTGATTGGTCCTGCCCATCAAGATTTTGGAGACCGCCATGCAGTTTTTCTCTCCCACTTGCTTCAGTATGTTCATCGCCATCTCCTTCCCTAAAAACGCCATTGTTGTTCTCTTTGTAGAGCCCTCAGGTAGCTAGGCTTTTATAAAGCTAGGATTTGTTAAAAAAAAAACAAAAAAAACTACTATCGGTCGCTGTTGTAATTGTTAGAAAGAAACAGCTTAGCTCCAATTTTTTTTTTTTGGTGAAATACAGCTTAGCTCCAATAGGTTGTTGCTGGAGAATATCTATCATCAACCCGTTTATATCATATCAGACCGAATGAATTCTAAAGCCTCCCAATTCACCAATAAAAGAAAAGAATTCTAAAGCCCGTCCCCAAAAATAAAAATAAAAATTAGAAATCTTATAATTCTTTATTCGTGGTACATGCTAGAGAGTAGAGACAGATTTTTAGGTGGGGACCACTCAAAGTGTTTTCTTCAAAATTATTTCACCATGTTTGATCACATTTTACAACATTTATTTCCTAAAGCTAGAGGTTGTTTTTAATATGAATGATTAATTTGGTTAATTCTTAAATCTTCTCAGTACTGGAGGATTGCACATCAATTAACAATTTCTTCTCAGGCTGTAGCCCGTTGAGGATTTCTTGAGGCAGCAAGCGCTTCCAAAATTGATTTCCCGAAGTTTACTGTGTCTAAAGCGTAGGTTTCACTAGTTTAATTGGAAGATCATTTGGAATGCTAGATCCTCCAATGGTTTAGCAGATCTGCTGGCTAAGAAATCCCTCTCAGTTGGGTCTTTTTGTTTTGATTTTTCCTGCTGTAACGTAGACGGTATTGTGGCCATGCTCGACACAGAACTTCTGAGTTCTAGGCTGTAATCCTCCCAGCTGAGAGGCCTTTCGTGCTTTATGCCGATTCTTATTCATCAAAAAGGATGTGAAAGATATGGTCTTTGTACAAAAACCAAATATTACATTCTCAAACGACTTCTCTATAGATGCTAATTTTGTAACGTTAAAAGATGACATGTGGAAAACAGAATATATATGACAGAAAGGTTGGCATTGTACATTAACATATCGAAGGGCTACAAGATAAATCTATATAATTATGGATCATACTCTAGCTAGGATAAGCCTTACCTCTAAATAGTAGTAGTAGACTTTACCTGAGCCTAAAGTCAGAAACTACACAAGAAAGAAACAGAGGCAATACTATTCTTTCAAGTTTTACAGTTTTTTCTTTCTTTCTTTTTTCCCAATCATAATTGTTTTCATCATCGACTTCTTTGTACTTTGATGGAAATATGGAATGGCATTCAAACCCCAATCAAAACATAAAACAATGGGATTGATTGATGTTCCCAGTAAATGGTACAGATAATATTTGCATTATTGATTTAGTATTAAAGGTGCTATAAATGCTATCTACTATCAACAATATGTTTATATAAACATAATATATGGCCAAAATCTGCTTGAGACAGATTTAACCAACATGTACATGTATAATTTGATATAGGCATCATATAAAGCATATATTGTTCAATTTCTTCATAACACAGATCCAGTGAAGAAACTCCAATAGTCCATATAACTTGTTTCGACATCAAAGCCAACTGATCTAGGAGGCATCAAATATACATTAAGATCTTAAATTCTGTTGCTCTATAGTAGCAAATATATCAACTTCATAAAAGCACCGTGACTAAATTAGGTTCCAACATTGTAGAAGACTTTTATGAGTCCTTTCTTCGTCCTAATATGAGAAACCTGAAAACAATGTAATATAAAACATCACCAAAGCTTTTATAAGACCCCTCAACAAACCTGGAAAACTTTTTCCCAATCGCAAGTTAGACAAATAAAAAAGTTTACCATCAAATGGAAATTGAAGGACATGTATATATATATTCTTACTGTAATACTTGTGATTTCGGAAATATCGGAAACATGTGTACCACCACAAGGGTAGGCAGGAGTTTCCCCTAACTTGACAATTCGAGGAGTGCTATCCTGATCATGAAGAGCATAAAAATAGAGTGAATTAGCAGAGTTAGCAAAACTCAAAGAGCATGCGTGAGGAATATAAATAGAACCATAAGGCATATTGTAACTAGTATCGACCTTTGGAATGTAATCAGGAAGAGAACCACCACAAATCTCAGAAGCTTCTTCATAAGGTAAAACAGCAGCAAAAACCTATTAAGGAATATTTGAAAGCGTTTCAAATTTTTGTAACATATATATTCCATGTTGAAGAAGCGACTAATTCATGAGCAAACAGTAGAACATACTTTCCCTCCTTTTGATATTAAAGTATTAGCTTCTAGCTCCAATTCCTTCAGCTTACTTTCTATCTCCTTAGGATCAACTTTACCTTTATACTCAACAAATGGCCTGTGTTCAAAAAACCACCTTTTAGGTACACCATATTATGCAGAAAGAAAACCCACAAACTGGAATTGAAATTAATGAAAGAACAATATCATATATATATATAGAGAGAGAGAGAGATCATAATTCATAGCTTCATACCCATCAGCAAAATGATAGCCTTTAGTTGGCACTAAAGCACCTAGTCTAACATTTTGCATACATGCATCCATTAAATGCCCCGCCGAGTGTAGCCTACATATATGATATACACGAAAAAAGATGATAAAACAATTAGACATAGTAAACCTTGTAATAAAATATTGAGTTAATTTCAGCTTTGAAGATTAATTTAAATTAAATTTACTGTTTTAAATCAATGACAATAAACCGGTTACATATGCAATTACCATAATAATATTGATATACTTTAAATTAAAATATAATAGTAATTACATGTGAAACAGACTTTGTATTATCTTAAATTTCACTGCTAAATTTGATTTAAAAATAGCTGCATTCTAAATTAACACAAAAATATTCTAAAACCAATACAGGAGTACCTGGCATTTACGCCTAGATTCATCAACATGCAAGAAAACTTCCTTCCCTGTCTCCAACACAAATTCCGAGTGGCCACCAGAATTTTCAATGAAACCATAATGATAAACTTAAGAAAATAAATCATTGATCAACAGCTTAGCTAAGAAATTGCAATTAACACGACAGTGGGGTGATAACGATGACTTACAACGCCGTCCTTGGAGCGTACATCTTGGACGACGAACTTGAAGTCAGAGTAGGGATCATCAACGACGTCAACGGCGGTGATAACCCCTGTATCCGCAGGCTGACCTCCACCTTGGGGATGGAACACCGTATTCTCCAATATCAACGCCTCTCGTCCATCATCGACCTTCAAGTCAATCAATCAGACGATCAGTGTTTAAGCTATACCAGATAATATTCCATAACTGGTTTTTCTTTCATTTTCCTCCATTTTCTCGGCAACCAAACTTGTAGCTTGTAAGGATATGAAGACAAAAAGAAACTTACTTTGGAGTGGGAGACGACTGTGGCTTTGGAATGCAGCTTCCACATGTCGTCATAGTAATCCAGCTTTGTGGGGTTCGAATCCATGGCTTCCTCTTCCGCTCGTACTGGCTATGCAATTCCGTCGCTCAGAATTTGCCTCCTTAAATAATTTTTATGTGGGACCCGCTGTGCCCATTCCGAGATTGCCACGTCAAGACCAACAGTCCGAAAGTAAACTGAAATTCCCGTTATATCCTTTTTCTTTTCTTTTTTTCATATTGTTCCGATTTCCTGGGATTTTCTCCTTGAGTGGACTGTCCCTCTGTGTCCTTCCCCATAATAAGGTTCTTATTATTCTTCGCTAAAGAGGTTTAAGATTCTAATTATCTTTCCTTGAAATCAAAAAAGAAAACAAGAAAAATTCGAATTCTCTCTTTTCATATTACTTAAGATTTCTTTGTATATAGGATATAGTATTCCTTTTTTTTATGTACTTTTTATTTATTTTTAACATTCATGAGCGCATTCAATTCTTCCAAATCAAATAATTCCTTATATTAATTATGTTTGAGATTCTTATATCTTGTTTTACTAACTTACTGATATTTATAACACATATGGGAGAAATTATAATTATAATTTTTTTTAACCAAATTTATATGTTTATTTATTAAATATTTTAGCAATTTAACTATAAAAATTATATTTTTATAATTAAATTATTTATATCACTAATAAATTATTTATTAATTAAAATAATAATATAAATAAATAATTATTTAAATATGATTTAATAGAATTTTTTAATAGTTGAAAATTCAACTCTCTTGCTCTCGTTGAATTTAAACATACAAAGAACATCCACTTAATAAAGACTATTACTCCTGACCTTTAATAATTTTTTTTTTCTATTTTTTTTTCAAATTATAATTTTTCAAACTAAAACTATTATTTTTAAACAGTAATTATTATTCTATATTAATTTTATATTTTTATTTGTCAATTTACTTTAGTAAAAAAGTGTCCTCAACAAATAATTATAACTTTAAAAAAAAAATTAAAAATATTTTATAAAAATCCATAAACCATAATTTATAGCTGCATAAAAGACACAAACCTATCATTTATAGTCAAACAGTAAAATGCATAGGTGAAACTCTTTACAAAGAGGTGGGTATCACTGGACACTGGCTAATTTTGTTTATTCAGGATTTTTAAATCTGTCTCATGTTAATGTCCACTCTTTTGTGATAATTCATTATAAAGTCAAAACCAATTCATAAAATAGAAGTAGAAACAAAAACGAAAGTATTACCGTCAAACTGTATGAAGAATTCAAAGCAACATGTTTGATTACCAACAAACGGGAATCAAACGGGAATCAAAACGGTAGCAAAAAAAAGGAAATTGCCAACTTGATGAGCTAATGTTTTAGGAAAGAAGTACAAAATCATATAAGATTTTCACTAATTCAATAATTAACACCCTAGAGAAGTTCTACTGTTGCCGAACTTCCGCCTTCTTTTTCTGCCAGAGGCGGTCTAGTGCACTATCAGCATCGCCCTACAAAAAGGAAGAAAAGTCAACAGCAGAGAACTAATAATCTTTATTAATACCGGTAGATGATCTAACATCTAAAAGTACCCAATTCAAGTATCAAAAAGATGAAATTGTTGGAGGCAAAGTTTGGAAGGCAAAAACTAAATACAAGGAATAAGCAGAGTAAGAAAGAAGAAATCCCAAGCAGGCATTCAGAGCAGGAAGCACATAACAGTGTAAACATGTAAATAAAAAGGCACAAGTGCAAAATCACCAAGCAGCAACCGATATATTATTATGATTAGTAGACAGGCTCAACATGGTAATTGAAACAAATCTGATATAAGTTTCAAGTTACTCATGGAAAACAATCCATGCAATTACACATATTAAGCTTTTCCATAGAGACAGGCCACCAAACTACTGTTGCTATAAAGCTCCCCTCTGGACGCCAAATAAATAATGAATGACAGCAAGAATTCAATTCTCAAGCATCAATAGTTTTAAAGAGCCATGTTTAATAATTATCAATTAATTTGCACAATACCACCTCACCAGTGACAAAAAGGCTGACCCCGGTATCTTACAAGTAAAATTGACAAAAAACATGAAAAATGTCTCCAATTACAATTACTCAAAATCAATATGTTTTGATCAAGTCAAAAAATATCAACTACACAGCAATTACAAAATATGTAATTCAAGAAGCATAAGCAAATAAAACTTCAAATTATAAAAACAAACTTAATTCAGCTATTACAGACATTACTTAACGCAATTACCCATGATCTAGTGAAGGATTTATTCCTAAAAGTAAAATGCATGCACCATGTACCAGTCTAACATCAAACCCTTAAAAAGTACCTGGGCACGGACAAAACCGCAAAGAGCAAAGGTGGAGAACTGGCTAGTGTAGACACCATTCTCATCCAGATGTCCAATGTTAATCTGGACTGAAGCGTGGTCCTTTGAGGTAATCAGCCTGTTAGTAGCAGAGCTGCATAGACATACGAAAAATTTAGCTTAGATATCTAAAAACCAAAGCACAAAAACACAGAAAACATGAGGAAATTAAAAATAGATTTGAATACCATTTTCTTGGAATATAAAGCTCAGTGATAACTCCTTCCTCGTTCTGCATTTTGGCTTATGAATCAACTACTACTTCAAAGACTAAAAACCTGACTCAAAAGAAAAACAATCTAAATCTGAATCTCCGCCTCATATGTGCAGGAAAACAATAATAAAGAAAACGGAAATCCAAACACGCCCAAACTGGCTACAAACAAAAACAAAATACAAATAAATTCATTAAACTGATTGTTCTTTATATTTTCATCATTACGTTGGATAAAACCCACAAACACGGCACCGATAGAGGAGATGAGAGAGTACCAGGAGAGAGGCGGAGAGCTAGGGCTTTTCAGAAATTTG
Organism: Ochetophila trinervis; assembly: GCA_003254975.1. NCBI lineage: Eukaryota > Viridiplantae > Streptophyta > Magnoliopsida > Rosales > Rhamnaceae > Ochetophila > Ochetophila trinervis. Next base: position 225,038 of record QANX01005658.1, read on the forward strand.
CAGCAACTCAACTAACAAAGAAGGTTTATAAAGAGTGGAAATCGGGCTTCGATCTTGATCTGTTGAGCTTCATGAACACATTTAGAATTAGCTTATCAGTTGGATTTAAAAGTGTACTGTGGGCCGCATCGTACACGGGCCAATCCATTTAAAAGTCAGCTCAATGTGGCGTGCTAGTTCATTTTTTTTTTTTTATTATATTCATATTGGTTTATTTAATTTTTATATTGTAATAAACATGTTAAGTCCAAACATTTATGTGTCTTTACCGTGTTCATGCTAAATATATGTTGTGTTCGTAACAAATACAAATCGTGTGTTTAAGACAATTATATTTACATATTTTTTTAATATAAAATATATAACTTGAATAAATATTTTTAAAATATTAAAAATAAATTAAATTAATTGTTGAATAATTTATATTTTTTAATTGATAGATAATATAATAAATATTTACAATTAAAAAAATAAAATAAAAATATTAATAATTTTATTTTATATATCTTATTCTAAATAAATATTTAAATTTACATTTACCATTTGAAAAATTACTTACCACAAATGATTAACAGTATTAACAATCGGAGAAAACACGAATAAGAAAAAACTACTAACAATTGGATACAAATAATTAACAATATCGTAGATAGAATAGATGAGAGCGTACAAGGAAAGAGGCGAAGAGCTAGGATTTTTCCAAAATTAACAGCGACTCCACGAACAAATAAGGTTTACAAAGAGTGGAAATCCAGCTTCGATCTTGATCAGACGGCTAACAAAAGTTTGATATCCTTCGGTCAAATCAATTTAAAAAGACCACAAGTTTTGGGTTTCATGAAGCCCATTTAAAATTAGCCTATCAGCTTTGGTTGGATTGAATATAATGGTCTTGTTTGATCAAAAAAATAATAGAACAGTCTTGCAAATGAACTATCCAATGGGCTTGGGCTTGCTTAAATGGCCTTGCGATGTTGATCCTTCTTGGGTAACCTAGAGTTTTAAAAAAAAAATTAACAAAAATTTAGATTCCAGTGGACATGCCATTGTTTTGTTTTTTTTTAGTAAACTACATGCCATTGTTTTGTTAAGTTCACTTGGTACTACTTACTGTATATTAACTTATCAATTAATTAAAGCATTGTTATAACATTTTCTATTTTTATATAGGGTTTATATAGTGTAGATATTTGAAATATTTTAATATGTAAATTTTCACTAATAATTTATTATTGATGAATAATTCGTAGCTAAAAAAAATTATTAGTGACAATCAGTGATAAAAACGTCACTGATGATACATTATTAATAACAATATGTATTTTAAAATTGTGTATATATCCTTATATTACTATGATTTATAAGGCAAAATTAACTAGTTTTTAGTATGTAATAAGTGATTTTCTTTTAGACTGTTATTTTTCTTAGGAAAATGAAACTCATGTATGATAGACACTGATGAAAGAATGAGTTGCTAATAGAAAAGGACAGCAAAGTTTCTTGTGCCACAAAACAAAAGTGATGGTGATTCAATAATCGAAATCAATTTGCTTTATAAAAAGAAGATATTAATGAATTTCTATGAAATGATTTCACGGACAATTGTCTTGATCGTGGAATATTGTGAGATTCAGACAAATGGAGGCAACCTGAACGTCAATCTTCCAAAGTAAACCATACTTTTTTATTCATGGTACATGTTAGAGACAGATTTTTAGGTGGGAACCACTCAAATTGTTTTCTTCAAAATAATTTCATCATGTTTGTTCAAATCTTAGAACATTTTTTTTTCCTAGAGCTAGAGGTTGTTTTTAATATGAATGATTAATATGGTTAATTCTTAAATTTTCTCAGCACTGGAGGATTGTATATTAATTAACAGCTTCTTCATAGGCTGTAGCCTGTTGAGGATTTCTTGAGGCAGCAAGTGCTTCAAAATTGATTTCCCGAAGTTTATTGTGTATAAAGCATAGGTTTCACATGTTTAATTGGAAGATAATTTGGAATGCTAGATCCTCCAATGGTTTAGCAGATCTGCTGGCTAAGAAATCCCTCTCAGTTGGGTCCTTTTGTTTTGATGTTTCCTGTTGCAATGTAGACGATATTGTGTCCATGCTCGACGCAGAACTACTGAGTTCTAGGTTGTAATCCTCCCTGCTGAGAGGCATTTCGTGCTTTATGCAGATCCTTATTCATCAAAAAGGATATGAAAGATAAGGTCTTTGTACAAAAACCCAAATATTACATTCTGAAACGACTTCTCTATAGATGCTAATTTTGTAATTTTAAAAGATGACATGTGGAAAACAGAACATATATTACAGAAATGTAAGATAAATCAATATAGTTATGGATCATACTCTAGCTAGGATCAGCCTTACCTCTAAATAGAAGTGGTAGAATTTACCTGAGCCTAAATCAGAAACTCCACAAGCAAGAAACAGAGGCAATACTATTCTTTCAAGTTTTACAGTTTTTTTTTTTTCCCAATCATATTTGTTTTCATCATCGACTTCTTTGTATTTGATGGAAATATGGAATGGCATCCAAACCCAATCAAAACATAAAACATTGGGATTGATTGATGTCCCCAGTAAATGGTACAGATAATATTTGCATTGTTGATTTTGTATTAAAGTTGCTATTAATGCTTTATAATATCAATAATATGTTTATATAAACATAATATATGGCCAAAATCTGCTTGACAGACTTAACCAACATGTACATATATAATTTGATATAGGCATCATATAAAGCATATATTGTTCAGTTTCTTCATAACACAAATCCAGTGAACATTTTTTCAAAAATGTTCATTTTTTATAAAAGATCTATGATTTTAACAATAAACGTTCAATTAAAAATGTTCTAAAAAAAGACTGAAATTTAAAAAATTCTTCTAGGTTCTCACATATGGAAAAAATAATTATTTAATAAAACTAATAATTTTTCAAACTAAAACTATTACTTTTAAACGGTAATTATTATTTTATATTAATTTTATATTTTATATTTGTCAATTTACTTAGTAAAATAGTTTCCTCAACAATTAATTCTAACATTTTATAAAAATCCATAAATACATAATTTATAGCTGTAAAAAAGACACTAACCCATAATTTATAGACAGAAACAGTAAAATGCATAGGTGAAACTCTTTACTAAGAGGTGTTTATCACTGGACACTGGCTAATTTTGTTTATTCAAGATTTTTAATCTGTCTCATGTTAATGTCCTCTCTTTTGTGCTAATTCATAACATATAAGTAGAAACAAAAACCGTCAAATTGTATGAAGAATTCAATTGATCGACTCAAAGCAACATGTTTAATTACCAACAAACGGGAATTAAAACGGTAGCAAAAAAGGAAAATTGCCAACTAAAGGCAGTAATTGATGAGCTACTTTTTGAGGAAAAAAGTCCAAAATCATATAAAATTTTCACTCATTCAATAATTAACACCCTAGAGAAGTTCTACTGTTGTCGAACTTCCGCCTTCTTTTTCTGCCAGAGGCGGTCTAGTGCACTATCAGCATCTCCCTACAAAAAGGAAGAAAAGTCAATAGCAGAGAACTTATAAAGATCAAACATCTCAAAGTAAGCAATTCAAGTATCAAAAAGATGAAATTGTTGGATGCCTTAGAACAAAAGTTTGGAAGGCAAAAACTAAATACAAGAAATAAGTAGAGTAAGAAAGAAGAAATCCCAAGCAGACATTCAGAGCAGGAAGCACATAACAGTGTAAACACGTAAATAAAAAGGCACAAGTGCAAAATCACAAAGCAGTAACCGATATATGATTATGATTAGTAGACAAGCTCAACATGGAAATTGAAACAAATCTGATATAAGTTTCAAGTTACTCATGGAAAACAATCCATGCAATTACACATATTAAGCTTTTCCATAGAGACAGGCCACCGAACTACTGTTGCTAGAAAGCTCTCCTCTGGACGCCAAATAAGCAGCTTTATAATGAATGACAGCAAGAATTCAATTCTCAAGCATCAATAGTTTTAAAGAGCCATGTACATATAAACATGATAATTATCAATTAATTTGCACAAAATATTATACCACTTCACCACTTGACAAACAGGCTGACCCCGGTATCTTACAAGTAAAATTGACACAAAACATGAAAAATGTCTCTAATTACAATTACCCAAAATAAAAATGTTTTGATTAAGTCAAAGAATATCAACTACACAGCAATTACAAAATTTGTAATTCAAGAAGCATAAGCAAACAAAACTTCAAATTATAAAAACAAACTTAATTCAGCTATTACACTGTAGAAGTTGAAAGACATTACTTAACGCAATTACCCATGATCTACATTTGCTAAATCAGTAAATCATAAGCATTTACATAGTGAAAGATTTTTTCCTAAAAGTAAAATGTATGCATCAAGTACCAATCTAACATCAAAACCAAAAATACAAAATATCAAAATGGGATTTAAAAAGTACCTGGGCACGGACAAAACCGCAAAGAGCAAAGGTGGAGAACTGGCTAGTGTAGACACCATTCTCATCCAGATGTCCAATGTTAATCTGGACTGAAGCGTGGTCCTTTGAGGTAATCAGCCTGTTAGTAGCAGAGCTGCATAGACATACGAAAAATTTAGCTTAGATATCTAAAAACCAAAGCACAAAAACACAGAAAACATGAGGAAATTAAAAATAGATTTGAATACCATTTTCTTGGAATATAAAGCTCAGTGATAACTCCTTCCTCGTTCTGCATTTTGGCTTATGAATCAACTACTACTTCAAAGACTAAAAACCTGACTCAAAAGAAAAACAATCTAAATCTGAATCTCCGCCTCATATGTGCAGGAAAACAATAATAAAGAAAACGGAAATCCAAACACGCCCAAACTGGCTACAAACAAAACAAAATACACATAAATTCATTAAACTGATTGTTCTTTATATTTTCATCATTACGTAAAATCAAATATATTGGATAAAACCCACAAATTAAAAATAAAAAATAAAAAACAACAACAACAACAACAATTATAACAAAATTCTTAGCTTTTTAAAAACCAAACACGAAATCGGAGTACCGTAGGGAGAGGAGATGAGAGAGTACCAGGAGAGAGGCGGAGAGCTAGGGCTTTCAGAAATTGACGGCGACTCATGAAGAAAGAACGTTTATAAAGAGGGAAATCGGGCTTGGATCATGATCTGACGGCCAAAAAAGTGAGGATAAATGCTTGATAAATTTGCAATGGAACACGTTCAACTTCTCTTATATTTTATCCAAATTAAACCTATAATTTATCAACTTTTAAAAATATAAATAAAAAAATATCTAATTTTATTTTCATTTAAATTTTTTATTTCATCCTAAATTGTTAAAAATAAAATTATAATAAATTTTTTTATCCTATATATTTTTATCACGATATTTCTATTTTAAATTGCTAAAACAATTATTATCAAAATTTGTTTAATTTTATATTTTTTCATCATGAATTTTTATTTTATTTTAGGATGAATAAATTTTTTTGGAGGAATAAAAAATATTTTTTTCAAATATTTTAAAAAATTGGTAAAATAAAATATTTTTTATAGTTATTATACTACATTTAACAAATTCTGTTAAATTTAATTTAATTCGACTAAATTATAATTTTTTACAAAGTATTAAATGTTTAAATTAATTGTAGTGCTTTTTAATTAAAAATAAATAAAAATTATAGAAAGTTTTAAAGTACATTAATTATTTATTATGACATAAAATATAAATTAAAATATTAATGCGATACACTTGAAATTTGAAAGTTTAATGTGATATAAAATGTAAATTGAAAGCTTAATATGATACACTTGAATCTTGAAGGCCGAATGTGGCATAAAATGTAAATTTGAGGCTTAATGTAATACATTTAAAAATTGAATGTTTAATATATAAATTTAGCAAACTACAAAGTACTAAAGTGCATTTATCTTAAAAAAGTTTGATATCCTCCTGGTCAAATCAATTTAAAAAGACTATAAGTGTTGGGTGGGCTTCATGAAGCCCATTTAAAATTAGCCTATCAGCTTTCATTGGATTTAAATGTGTATAGTAGATCGTGTCTGGTCTGATCTATTTAAAAGTCAGTATATTTGTACTTGTGCTTTTACATTTTTTTTATAGTGCTCGTGTCGGTCCATTTAATTGTTTTGCCATTTTAAACATGCTATAAGTCCAAGCACTTATGTGTTCGTGTCGTGTTCGTGCTGGACACATGTTGTGCTCGTGTCAAATACAAATCATGGCCGTGCCAATTATATTTATATATTTTTTATAATATAAAATATATAGCTGAATACAAAATTTTCAAAACAAATATTAAAAATAAATTAAATTAACAATTAAATAACGTATTTTTATTAATTAATAGGTAACATAATAAGTATTTACAATTAAAAAAAATAAAATAAAAATATTAATAATTTTATTTTATATATTTTATTCCAAACCAATATTCAAATTTATATTTATATTTGAAAAATAATCAACTAAATCATCTTTCTAATTTTGAGGTATAAATCTTTCATTTTTTCAATTTTTCATGCATATAAGATGGTTTAAAATGTATGGTGTTTGCATTGCTATTTGTTGATCCAATACTTAATAATTTACTATATGATTAAATTATATAAATTACTATATTTAGAAAAAAAAATTTGAAATAACTTTAATAAAATTATCCGTTTCAATGTAAAAAATTTAATTGAGTAATTTTACAGAGTCTATTATTGTAAAATAAATATTTATATAATAGATTTTATATAATATATTATTTATTATTATTTAAATTGTACGAAGTTTGTATTTTGCTTAAATTATTAGCATGTATATTTGTATGGCTTGTCATGTGCTTATGTCGTGCTTAGCCTATGTCTTGTTTGTGACGTGCTTGGTCTGTCACGTGGCTAACATGTTACGTGATTAGCTTGTCACGTGCCAGGTCTATTTTAAACTCCAATCATACGAGACACAGTACATTATATGTTTCGTGTTCGATATGACACAGTTTGTAATGTGTCATATTCATATTGTGCTTAATTTTAATTAGGGGTGTACACAGGTTAGGTTTGTCGGATTTAACAAAAAAAAATTCAACCCAACCCATAGAAAAGCATATTTTTTAGATTGTAACCCAACCCGAATAGAGTAACAAACCCAATCCAACCCAACCCATATAGTGCGGGTTGGGTTGGTCGGGTTTATCGAGTTAATTTATCTTTAATATATATATACCAATTAAAATATATATATATGTGCCTCACATTAAATATATATAAAAAAAATGTATTATTTGGTTAAGAACCAAAAAGGGAGACAGAGAGTGTATATTATGTGGGGAGGCAACTGAGACTGGCTGAAACTATCAGTCGAGAAGAGGTAGAGATAAAAACCCTTATATGGGCAACTGATATTGCTGCTAAGGAACCATAACTGACAATCTAAATCAAATTCAGTCAACAGAGGAAACCAATTTTTTGGAGAACAATAACTGACATTCTAAATATAAGACAAAGGTTCTAAATCTGTTTTTAATGCAGTTCAATTTCACCAAAAAAAATGTAATCACAAATATATATATGGGTTCATTCATAACAGAGCATGCATCAAACATCGTAAACAGGAAGCAAAGCTTTGGCTTTTCTAACGCTTTACATAAAGCAAAAACATTGAAATTAAGCATATGTGTAAATTATAATTGAACTAGGAACATTGAAATTAAAAACATATTGATATTAAACATTAAGCAAAGCCAAAACAGATTGAACTAGGGAACATTGTAATTGGACATCACAAAGCAAAGCCAAAACATGAAGCAAAAACATTGAAATTAAACATTACTCTGCAACCAAACATTTTATTTAAAAACATCAAAACAACGCAGACCTTTGTTTTGGCTTCCACTCTGAGCTGGGCTGGGGGTTAGAGCTGAATGAGGTGAGCTTTTCACCTGAGAGGGAGTGGAGCAGTCGGGGAATCGGGAATGGCTGCGGGCTGGAGCTGGCGGAGCAGGGGGGAACGGGGCAGTATGGAATGACTTGGGCTGGGGGCTGGAGCTGAGAGGGGGGCGGGGTTGGAGCTGAGAAGGGCTGGAACTGGCAGAGCAGAGGCAATGCTGAAACTGAAACTGGCGAAGCAGAGGGGGGGCTGGCGGAGCAGAAGAGGGGCTGGAGCTGGAATTGACGAAGTAAAAAGGGGCGGGGACTGGAGCTGGAACTGGTGGTCTTGGGTTCTCGGGAATTGCTTGGGAAAGAGGGGTAGCAACATATTTGATTTTAGGTGATGGTGTATAATTATGGCAAATGAAGTTTGTTTCCTTTTTTTTTTTTTAATATGGATACGGGTTGGGTCGAGTTCATCATGTTTTTATTATCCAATATGAAACCCGAGGGTTACAAATCATCAAACCTAACTCAAATATTCAATTTTTTCAATAGATTAAGTTGGATTGGATCGATCAGATTGGATTGATGGATTTCTGTACACATCTAATTTTAATATAACATGTTTATATCATGCTCATAAAATTTAGTTTATTTTTACACCTCTAGTTGGATTGAATAGAATAATATTGTTTGATCAAAAAAATAATAAAATAGTCTTGCAAATGCACTATCCAATGGGCTTGAGCCTACTTAAAGGGCCTTGCGATGTTAATCCTTCTTGGGCAACGGAGAGTATTGAAAAAATTATAAATTTGATTTAAAAAAAAAATTAGATTCCAGTGGACATGGCTTTGTTTTGTTAAGTTGTTTTTTTGATGAATTGTTAAGTTGTTACTACTTACTATATATTAACTTATCAATTAATTAAAGCATTGCTATAACATTTTGTATTAAAATTAAATTGAATGGTTGTACCAATACTTGTATACAATGCTTATACTGTGTAGATATTTGAAATATTTTAATATGTAAATTTTCCTTTCTAATTTATTGTCGATTATGGTTTCATTGCTAAAAAAGTTATTAGTAATGATCAGCAATAAAAATGTTACTGATAATAAATTATTAATAATAATCTATATTGTAAAATAATGCATATGTTTTTATATTATTGTGATTTCTAAGGCAAAATTAATTAATAAGTGGACTGTTATTTTTCTTAGAAAAGTGAAACTCAAGTTGAATATTCGATTCATTTTAAGGCACAAAACGCGCTTAGTTTCTAATAGAAAAGGACAGGAAAGTTCCTTGTGCCACAAAACTCTTCTTCTCTGCTTTCTCACCCATCAATTTGGGGTTATGGAATTTGAGCCTTTCTTTTGTAAGTGGGAATATCAAATACAACTTTGTCAAGAGCTTGCCTTCACTCTCATATTTGCTGTCCACTTACTGGCCCTTTTTCCCTCTTTTGTCCAATTCCCATTTTCATCTTTAAAGTTTTTTTTTCCCCCTTTTTTTTTGTTTTTTGTTTATTATTTGCTACCAAAAAATAAAAACACCGAAAAATTCCCCTTAAAGTCAAGAGCCCTAATTAGTGGATGTCCATAAAGTAATTGACATTCTTAGAAAACAAGCAAAGGCGGTTCAAGTAAGGTCAAGTGGTACTTTATGTAAATAATCAACAAAACCGATGGCATTTAAACACAAAGCAGGACTTATATTCCAGGCCCTGCCTTCATTCCATATCCTCCAAACCAGTGGAAAATGGGAAGCTCAAGTTTTTATTGTTTCCTCGCGATTTCTGCAATCTTGGCCGTCCATTTCTCACTGGCCTCATCATCAGCCCTTGATTTCGGCGTGGACCATCATCAGCTCGCCTGGGTTTCAACGAGATCAGGATGCAGTGGATCAATCGCAGAGTGCCTCATAGCCGGGGACGATGACCTGGAGATGGCAATGGACTCTGAGACCAACCGGCGTATTTTAGCTGCGAGGCGGTACATTAGCTACGGTGCGCTGAGGAGGAACACTGTGCCATGTTCTCGCCGAGGTGCGTCTTACTACAATTGCCGACCTGGGGCTCAGGCCAATCCCTACTCTCGCGGCTGCAGTGCCATTACTCGCTGCAGACGCTAACTTTTTAAAATTTTTCATTTTTGATTTTTGGTTTTTAATTCTTATATATGTATCAGCCTGATTTTTTTTTTTTTTAAATATTGAAGATTGTGTGTTATATACATTATTATTAAGAAAGAGATTTAAATAAGTATCAACAAACTTCGATGTTTTATATTGTAATTTGCAATTTTACTATATACCCATTTATTCATTCTTGTTTTAATGATTATTGGCTGTGTTTAAATCTGTATATTTATTATTATTGTCCTCTTGTTATGACCTCTCTCCCTATTTTGTATATATATATATATATATTTTGTATTTGAAATGGGAATTGCAAATGTGCATAAACCTTTTATATTTGAGATAATTCTTTGGGCTTCCAAATTCTAGATGTAAATTTGTATAGATTGGTCTTTTTTTTTTCTAGCTGTTGCTAATTTCTAGAGCCCTGTTTTTGGGTTGTAAAAGCTACTTTCCTAAGCTGTCTTCTGAAATCGTGGGGATGAGATTTTGAGGTTTCTAATGAGTCATTGCAAACCACAACTGTCTTTTTTACTTTATTATTATTATTATTGAAAATAAAGACAAAGGAAAAACAGATTCAGAGAGCGTGACAGATGGAAAAGCTAACAAATAAGGACCAAATACTGGCAAATAGCGCCATATGTCTAAATTTTAATGTTGCCCAAATTTTATTTTTAGATTAATATTATGGGTGTTTGAAATTAAGGTGGGGTATAAATGAAAATGTCAAATTTCAGCCCAAAAATATATGGGAAATGTTTAAAATCTAGTAAGCCAAGGGCCAATGCCACACCAGAATCCAGCGCATTCCCTATTGGCAACAATTTTTATAGAATAAAAACCCAATTTTGGAATCTACAATCAAAATCAAAGACCCACATGATTTTATATTATTGATTTTGATGAATAAGACCCACATGAATTATCAACATGCAAAGCACTAAAAATCAGTGAATGTGATATCCACCATTAAGGCATTTTAGCTTTTTGTAAGACCATATGTCTCTGTCCCATTGGCATCTACATAAAAAAAATATAAAAAATGTCAAGGACCACCGGCAACGTGGAAGGGCCATAGCATCCATTTTTACTTTTATTTTTTCAATTTAAGAGACACATTATATTTTAATTGACTAGTTCCATATGATGATGCTTGTAGTTGAACATGATTTAGCCATGGGAATGAATTGTCATTATGCATAGCAATTTATTAATAATGAGCAAAAATAAATAAATACAAACATAATCGATTTGAATAATTTAGCCAGAAGTAACAACGATTTACATTTCTAAGATCTCTAAAAGGACCAAAGATTTCCATAACAGGGAAAAGAAACACATCAAACTTTTCCTGCAGTATCAGGTAAAGAGAAACATATTTCACATTGTTTACAAATCCATTACATCCAAAAAAGAAGATATAATATATATATATATATATATTATATATAAAATCCATTGAAAACTTTATCTGCTCTCAGAATTAATAGTGTATTAATTCCCATTACAAAGCCATAAAGGAAATACGGGCAGACTCGGATATTTTGGAAAACCAATTAATTTCAAAAAAGTGTGTGCTGCCGACAATCTTATGCTGAATCATCTGCTACCTTTAGGGCTGGAGAAGGTGAGGAGCCCTCTGCTCCCATCTCGGTCCTGAGATCATTGATGCTCTGCTCTAATTCATCGATCCTGTTGCCCATCTCATCAAGTACATTTTGGTCAAGGTGAAAATATAAAGCACTTGAAATTGAAAACTATGCCATTTTGGAGGAAAAATGCGTATCAAAATTTCCCTACTCAAGCAAAACTTTCATTTTCATTCCCACATCATCAGTAGGCACAAATCAATACGTAGAACATAAGTTCCATCCTTGCGAATTACATTTCAAAATATAATATAATAAAAGACAAAAGCAATATATGACCAAGTAAATATAAAACATATTTCTATCATGCTTTCCACCAAGCCAAGTCTGACCTCGTTAATAATGTCCTCACATTGCCACAATCTGTATTGGGAAAATCTACAAAAGATAAAATGGCATGGCAATTGGATAATACAAATTTCACAGTGTTACTAAGGGTGTTGAAATAATCCTACTCAATATCAGACAAGCCAGAAACAACTATGTAAAACCAAACAGAAAAATTATAATGCTATCAAAGGCCAATTGAATGATTTTCTTCTTGTAATATATGAAAAAAATAAAAAAATAAATAAAGAATCAACATAAAATGAACATATTGATAAATTTGCACTTAACAAGAATATAAAGAGAAGGATATTCTTTGTAATGATGGAGTCGGACATTGTCTGGAACCTGGATTGCTGCACAGGGTAAAAAATATAGGCATGATATGTAACACATCTTAACCTATTGAGCATTGTTGGTGATTACAATAAGAAAACCTCATACTGAAAACTTACCATCTGTTGAAGAAGATTTTGAACCTGCAAAAAGCACAAAGTAAAGTCTACATTTCAATTGTTTCCACACAAAAAAATCTCTACTACTGTTACTATAGACAGGTTCAAAAACAAAATATGCCAACCTAGAACCTTGTTTTATTTAGGTGCCGTTTTGTAACATAGTTGGCTTTTTAGTTTTAGCTTTTTATTTTTCTCCACATCATAGTGTGTAATTTGCTTATGTCAAGTATTAGTCAGTTTTAGTTAGAATTTGTTAGGCATCTAAGTTGACCATAAAGTTTATGGAAGAAAAAAAAATAAAACATGAATACCAAATTGAACATAACTTCAAATTGTGTTGATTTTTGGTTTTTTTTTTTTTTTCTTTTGATTTAGTTATTTGAGATGTCTAACAAACCATAACTACCATTAGCTAAAATTTGAGATAAGCAAATTACACACAATTAAGTTTAACAAAATTAAAAACAGAAATTAAAATCTACTTTATCAAACAACAAATTAGTAAATACCATCAGAGCAATAAAAAGTGAAGACTACATAGCCCAAAACATTATTATTATTTTTTTCTGCAGGTATTAATAAATGTTCACTGAATGGTTATCACCAAAATCATCAAATCTAGATGGCTACTAAAATAAAACATAATTAAAGCCCATATACATGGAAACCTCAACATGCTTGATAACCATCCTTGCGTTCGAAATTCATGTTCTTCAAATAAAATAATCTTTCATAAAAAAATAAATCAATAAGTTTACAGAAACTCACAAAAGCTGTCATGTCTGCAGTGCTCTGTTTTGTGTCATCTGTATCGTGTACATCCTGCCAAAGAGCAACAAGTTAGATAATTCACTAAGATGTGATCCGAGTATTACTATTATGAATTCAGAAAACAATGATGTTAGAGAACTCATCTTCAGATTGATTATTCTGAAGCCAGAATAATCAGTAATTTGAATTATACTAAGTTCTAACTAGTGTTTTTGAGATGGAAGGAAAATGACTATGCAGTCAAAAGGGTAGGCCTTTTGCCAATCAAAACAGAAGCTAGTAACAAGGATTATACTAACTATAGTTTTTAATCTGAAAGGAAACAAAAGGCCACAGGTATACTGACTCAAGAAAAAGAAATTTATCAAATTAGAGCTTGTCCCAGGCACCCAACAGATCATACAATCTAGAATGAAAATTACTCATGTAATCCCTCATCCGAGCAAATAAATGCGTTAGTTTGAACCCACTCCAGACAAAGTTCCTTCCAAATTCAATGCAAAATTCTTCAGCCTAACCATCTTTAGCCAAACAACAGTAAATATTATAATTACTTTGCCACTTTCTGATTACTAAACCGATCAAAGATCAAATTTTGACCATTAGAGATCTCTAGCCGACGCTTTGAAGCGGGAGAGTATGAGTTTCAACAAACAGTTAATTATTTCATTTTCACCGATATTCTCGAATTTTCTCAGCAATCAAACAGAAAACACCAAATTCTAAATAACCAATAAAACATGCAATGAAACCGACGATTCGTATCCAATTAAATTAACATGGGCTTCTGAAGAAGTGAAACTCTGGCAACATAACAGGAGATCGAAGCCATTTCACAAGGCAGAATCAGATCAAACATATATTGCAAAAAACCCTAATTGTAAACTGAATGTTCAATAAATTATTAAAAAAATCAAAATGTGGGATTTTGATGAAAAAGCAAACAAAAGTTACCTACCATGTTGGAGTTGTTTCTGCTACACAAAGCTTGAAAAATCAATTGTGGCGGTACAGTGTGAATGAATGAAGCGTGGCTGGCTTTAGTAAATTTGGAGATCAAGGTGGTGGGATAAAGTTAGGGAATCCACACAGTTACGAGTTTGTCCCTGGTTTTTATGTTCTTTGAAAATAATGGGTAGTGGTAAAAATCATTGGTGATAATTATTTCAAGTATGTGCTCTAATTCTCACGTTTAAGTGCTATTAATTTTCTTTAAAAAAAAAAAAGTGCTATTAATTTAGTTTTCTTTTTTAAATAATAAAGGTGGACATAATATTAAATTACATAAAAGAAAAAGAAATGGAGGACAATATTAAATAACAAATAATGTATGATTATTTTATTTATTTTGAGTTTATACATAACTGAAGATTCAAAAAAAAAAAATTATATATGCCGTCACCGATTATCAACGGATTGCAGGTGCATTTTAATTAGTTATCATTGTAATATTTATTTTTTTATTAAATTTTTCATATTAAAAAGTAAAATATAATTAAATATTTCAGATTAAAATTTACAACCTAATGTGCGGCCCCCTAATAATATCACAATTGATTAAAAAAATAGTAAAACTTTTAAAGAATATTAACTTTTTTTTTTATGAATACAAAAAAAATATTAAATAAATCTATATATTCGTGAATATATATACATTTTTATTTTTTGGTGAAAGTGAATATATATACATAAATGATACAATAGATGATATTGTATATCTCTCTTATAAGATAGCTCATTATACCCAGTTGATACGATTGATTATTTGCATTTGATGCTTGTAGTGGGATGTCCCCACTAAGTTATAGATAATATTATTCATTATAAAAAAAATTATATATTCATATAAAAATGTTATAATTTGTGACGTTTCACATTACATGCTATACTCTATTATAACCGTATGATAAAATTGAAATAAGCGCATATAATGACTATAGTAGGTTGTGCCCCACCAAATAGTGGGCGCGTTTCCCACTATAAAAAAAAAAAAAAACTTGTATATACATAATCATTTGTATAATAAAAAAATTATTATATATTGCAAATAGATTGGAAAAAAATACCCTTTTTTTAATCTGTTATGTAAATATAAATTATTAAC
>QANX01005658.1:241132-294993 GCA_003254975.1 Ochetophila trinervis
AAAAAAAAAAAAGGGATCGTCTACACCAGTCTATCAAATCCACAAACCCATTTTTAGCAAAACTCCTCTATTGCATGTCCCAAAAAGATACATTTCCTCCTATATTGGCTCTAAAACGTTCATTTTCAGCCCCTACTAGTATTTCCTTCAAAATTCTCCATTCCCTTTTACCTCTTTACTTTTTCAAACAAAATCCAAATTCCAAACACTCCCAAACCCAAAAAAAAAAAAAAACAATGCAATTCTCCACCAAACCAAACACAATGACCTCCAAACGAGAAGACAGACGAGCCAGAGCCAAAAGGGCTCTGAGGTCCCTAGCCATTGCAGTGGCAGTGCCATTTTCCTTAACCATGGTCACAGTCATTTTGTGCGGGTCCGGCCACTACTACCGAGCCGTTCACAAGCCGTTTTGGTTCCCACCGCTTTGGTTCATACATTTAGCTTCGCTGGGTTCGTCCTTTCTCATGGGTTTCGCGGCGTGGCTCGTTTGGGCCGATGGGGGTTTCCATACCCAATCCAATGCGCTGTCGTTTTACATTGCTCAGACTTCTCTTAGTATGGTTTGGGACCCTCTTGTGCTTGTGGTAGGGGCCGTTTGGCTCGGATTGTTTTTCTCCGTTGTACATTTTGGAAGTCTCTTTGCATGTTACCGAAGCTTTCGACGCGTGAATCCGTTTGCTAAAGATCTTACTAAACCGTGTTTGGCATGGGTGGCTTATTTCACCGTTGTTAATTATAAGCTTACTTGTCTTTAATTCTGAAGATATGTTTTTTTTCTTTCTTTGATTTTAGGTTTAAGCAATTTTTTTTGGTATATATTTATATATGAACACCTCTATCCTCAAGGGCACGAGCTAGCTAGAAAAGACAAGCGCCAAGAAGTTTTATTGTTATTTTTCTTCTTGTTATTCTGTGTGTGAATATGTAAGCTTCAAGGAGACACTTGTTCAGACTTTTATTTTTATGTAAATATATGTTTGAGATATATGTACATATATATAAATTTATTGGGATATTTATTTTATCATAAGTTGTTATCTTTTGATAAATTAATGAACTTTTATATATGTTTGATAATTAATGATGATTTTCAAATGTGTTATAATATGAAGAAAATAAAATGCAATATAGATAAAATGGTCGTTGGGTGGATAATTAATTTATATGCTCTCAAAAATAATTGTTTCTTTTATAAAAAAAAGAGTTTGGAATCTAATTTTTATTGGTTTGTTTAACTGCATGAATTGTACTATACTATTTTATGTATAATATAATTTAAATTTTTTTTAAAAAAAGGATCTAGAATGTCTGAAAATGCAATGAGATGAGAAACAAAACAGATTTCTATAAAAAAAAAAACTCCATCTTAAACCTTATTCTAACTAATACTACCTTACATTTTACTAAACTTAAAAGATCCGTTAAACTTTGTAGCCTAATTAACTGATTTATTTATCAGTTACGAAAGATGGAAAGTATAAAATCCCAATTTCGTGTCAACACCATTTCACCAAAACCCTATTTTTATTTTTATTTTCTCTAAATTTCGAAATTAAATAAAACCCTAATTATTTTCCCCTACTTTTTCCCATCTTCCGAAATCCCATATGGCTTCCCAATCAACTTGCCAAAGGCGGTTCACGGACAAGATCAACCAAGAACCCAGCAAAGATAACAAAACCATGGGTAGTACTCCTGCTAGTAGCCCCAGGGCTCTAGGGAAACTGGCTGTTTCGGTTGCAATACCTTTGCTCATAACCATGACCATGGTCTTGCTTTTTGGCTCGGGCCAAAATTACAGGGTCTTAGCCACTCTCTTCTGGTTACCACCCCTCTGGTTCATACACGTAGCTTCATTGGGTTCCTCTTTTCTATTGGGTCTTGCGGCTTGGCTGGTTTGGTCCGATGGTGGTTTTGATTCGGAGTCTCATGCATTGCCTCTCTATGTTGCTCAGATTTCATTGACCATGGTTTGGAATCCTTTGGTTCTTGTTTTTGGGGTTGCTTGGCTTGGGTTTGTTGTCTCAGCGATTCAATTTGGAACTCTTTTTGCTTGCTATCTTTGCTTTAAACGTGTTAATCCTTTTGCTCGAGATCTTATAAGGCCTTGTTTAGCTTGGGTCGCATATCTTACCTTCGTTAGTTGTCAGCTTATAGCTTATCTTTGAAATTTTTGAGTTCGAGTTCTGCAAACTATTTGCATCTTATAGGTAAATTGTATCAAATTCGCTACCTTTTTTTTTCCTTTGGGTATTAAATTATTAATCAACACAACTTCAATTGCCAATTACATGAGTAATTAATGCTTTATTTTTTAAAATTCCTAATATTGGGAATTGTTTGAATTTATTGCATATATTATTGTCTTATGCTTTTCATGGTGTCTAAAACGTATACATGAAATAAGAAATTAAAAAGTAAATAAGAAATTAAAAAGTATCCGTTTGATTCTTTATTATCTAACATAGATATTTAATTGTTCTGTTTTGAAAGCTTAGTTTCGATGGAGATAATTGCTTGATAAATTTGGCCTTTTTTTTTGTTAATTTATTTTCTGAATAATATGAGTGATTAAGGTAAAGTATATAACCGTGTTAGAGATCAATGTAGTTTAAAGTGTTCTTATAAATATCCTTATTATTTATTTATCAATTTTAACCATCAACTTTTAGGATTTACTTTATGAAACAATAGATAAACAGATCAATAACAAACTGGTGCTAGTAATTATTTATCAAACATTTAATCACCTAGCTAAATAAATAAATAATATAAAATTAAGTTATTACACCCAAATGTCAACTAAAATGTCACAAAATTTTCTAAATGTATCACATTATATAAGTGCATCTTCTAGGCATTTCAAACAAATCTAGACTAATATATACGCTTTAAAAGAAGGCATGATTTTCTCTTTAAATAAAGGAAAACGAATTTTCTCTAGAAGGAAAAGAAGTACTTACCAAGTTACAGGATTTTAATTTACAAGTAGACTGGAGTGGAATTATATGTGTGGTAAAATCCTTTAGAAATGGACTCTTTTTTTTTTCTTTTTTTTTTGGTAAATACCTTTAGAAAGGGACTCAGAGCAATTGGGTTGGTGCCACTTGTATGAAAGCCAGATGGTCAAACTCAAAACTCTAACGTATTTGTCTTCATTCCGTAACGCTTATTAGGACTGGGAAGAAGATGGTGGATGTGAACGTCAATGTGACGTCGTTGCATGTAGAGCCAGCCATGTGGTTCGTATAAATGCAATGTCTCTCTCTCTATCTAGGTACATACAGCTCGCATCCAACACATGCTTTGCTTTTCTTCACTAATTTCCCGTGATGGAATAATTGACCTATACTTGTAAAATAAAATAAAGTTTGAAATCTAATTGATAAATTAGGAAACTATTAATCACTGTATTATTAGAAATTGAAATTATTGGTAGACTTTTTGACTTTATGAATAATAGTAAGAAACTAATCGATAAATTCTCAAGCAAGTGATAAACTTGTTATTGGTGAGAAACTCTATCTAAATCTTGCAAATGTTAGGTTTTTGAAGCATAATCATTTAGTAACCGAGACAATAATAGAACAAATAATTTTCAAAGTTGAAAGATTTTTGTTATGTTATGTTATGTTATTATGTTTTAACATAATATGGGTTTTGAGTTTGGAATTTTTTGCATCATGTTTAAATGGTAATAATATTAAGTTGGAATATATTATTATTAAAGATTAAATAAAACATAGTTGGAATCAAGAAAAAAAAATGATCACATCAATTCATATTCACAAATTGATAAAACATACTAACAATTCTTACCCCACAAAAAGAAATTAAAAAAAAAAAAAGAATAACAATTTTGTTATTAATATTACAGAAAAAATAACAATATTAGAAATTTCACCACAGGATGTGAACAATCAGAAGACGGGTGCACAGTTTAAGAAAATCACAGAAGCGCATATTATAATATCCCATCAACGTGTTGACGAGAGAGAATACCGCATATTAAAAAAATATAAATGCAAAAATAAAAGGAAATCTGTCTGAATGATCTCTTTCCCATTTTATCAGACTCTCTCTGGATCTTATTCTTCTTCTTCAGCCTCCACCGACTGTCTAATCCTTCTGTTGGCTAATCTATTCGTCCATTACCATATAAATCCAGCATTCCCGTTCATTTTTACGATCTTAACCCCTTCAATTACTGCTAATTTAATGAGACCTTCTATTTCCAGTTCCTGAAAAAGAAAATAAAAAAATATCACTTCTCGATAAGGAAGAAGAGCTTTCTGTTTTCTCGGTTTCGTGTCGCCGGTTCAACTCGAGCGGCTCAGAATGCTGGACCGGTGTTTGGGAACTCGCCGAGTCCGTCAGATCCAGAGGGCGGCGCGTCATGGAACGGTGACATTTCTGTGTCTCTTCCTCACCGTCGTCGTTTTGCGTGGCACCATCGGAGCTGGTAAATTCGGTACCCCAGAGCAGGACTACAAGGAGATCCGCGAGCGTTTCTCATCTCGCGGGCGGCGCGTGGAGCCCCATCGAGTGCTGGAAGAAGCCCAGCCAGAATCCGAATCGAACCAGTCCAACAACTACGCCACGTTTGATATCTCTAAGATATTGGTCGACGAAGGTGGGGATGAAGAAAAGCCCGATCCGAATAAGCCGTACAGTCTAGGACCGAAGATTTCGGATTGGGACGAGCAGCGAGCTGAGTGGCTTAGAAAGAACCCGAATTTCCCGAATTTTATCGGACCCAACAAGCCCCGGGTCCTTCTGGTTACCGGGTCATCGCCCAAACCGTGTGAAAACCCGGTCGGTGATCATTACCTGTTGAAGTCTATCAAGAACAAAATCGACTACTGTAGGCTTCATGGGATTGAGATTTTCTACAATATGGCACTTCTCGATGCTGAAATGGCTGGGTTTTGGGCTAAGCTGCCATTGATTCGGAAGCTCTTGTTGTCTCATCCAGAGGTCGAGTTCTTATGGTGGATGGACAGTGATGCTATGTTCACCGACATGGCGTTTGAAGTTCCATGGGAAAGGTATAAGGATCACAACTTTGTGATGCACGGTTGGAATGAGATGGTATACGATCAGAAAAACTGGATTGGATTGAACACTGGAAGCTTTCTTCTGAGGAATTCCCAATGGGCATTGGATATTCTCGATGCATGGGCTCCAATGGGTCCGAAAGGGAAAATCAGAGATGAAGCAGGGAAGGTACTAACCAGAGAGCTTAAAGACAGACCGGTTTTTGAAGCCGATGATCAATCTGCTATGGTTTATCTACTGGCTACGCAGAAAGAGATGTGGGGGCAAAAAGTTTATTTGGAAAGTGCTTATTATTTGCACGGTTATTGGGGGATTTTGGTGGATCGGTATGAGGAAATGATTGAGAATTATCATCCTGGTCTTGGTGATCATCGATGGCCTTTGGTGACGCATTTTGTGGGTTGTAAACCTTGTGGCAAATTTGGTGATTACCCAGTTGAGAGGTGTTTGAAGCAGATGGACAGGGCTTACAATTTCGGTGACAATCAAATTTTGCAGATCTATGGATTTACCCACAAATCGCTTGCTACTCGCAGAGTTAAGAGAGTTAGGAACGAGACCAGCAATCCTCTTGAAGTAAAAGATGAGCTTGGTTTGCTTCATCCAGCATTCAAAGCCGTCAAAACATCATCATCATCATAGCCTTTTTCTTGGTTAGATTGAAATTTGAATGTTTGGGAAATTTTCAAGTATAAATTGGTTTTTCGTTTTTTCGTAAGTTAAGATAATGGTTCTCTGCCTGTTGTATTATCTTTTTGTGCTGTTACTTATTACTAGTAATTTAGACTCAAAATTGTATTGATTTTTGAAATAGCTTATTTCTTCCTTCACGGCTCTTCTAAAAGTGTAATAACATTAGCAAAGTGTAAAAGGTTTTCCATGATTGAACTTTGTACCTCTTGCTTTATGGTTTTGTGATATGTATTCTACGGTCAGTGCTCTTTTGGAGAATTGATTACAAAATACCAACAGGCTGAAGTAATAGAGAAGTTTGTCACCGAAACTATGTAAGTCAACGCGTTTTAGAGGAGTTTTTTTTTTTTTTTTTCAATAATTATTTTGGGTAAAGTGGACGAAATAGATTTGTCCATTTGAAAGGTTCTTTGCTCTATGAATTATACAATCGAAATGAGGAAAATAGGCAACATAACATGCTGAAATTTTGACAAATTTGAAACATAAACTCGGACTTTATTTCTCATCATCCATATTGCCATAAGCGTTAATAACTGGAAAGGGTATTGGAATTATACTTTATCAAAAGTTCCACATGACAGAAAGAATAAGGCTAAATAGTAACAATAATACTAAAACAAATTGAATTGCCACTTTTTTTAAATCTCAATGAAGCTGATGAAAAGTACATTTTTATTTTTTTAAGCAATTTTTCTAATATTTCTTTTGGAGGTCTAATTTTTTTTAAATTCATTTAAATTTTTATATATATTGTAATTTTTTTTAAGTGTAGTTGTTGAGCACTGAACTTCAAAACCATATATTATGATACCAAATTTAATTACTATTTATTTTACAATTTTCAACGAATGAAACATGTGCATTCATTTCTTTTAAGTATTTTTTCTATCAAAAAATTGAAATAACACTCTCGGTTCTTTTCTGATCTAGTAAAATGTCACCTATGCTTATCAATAGGGATGCATCAGTCACAAACAATATATATATATATATATATGTAACGAAAAAATGTACATTTAAAATAAAGGTGATGCTAGAGGTATAAAAAAACTACCATTTAAATATAGTAGCTCATCATCAATTAAATCAATTCAGTATAGATGTTGGTAACTTCTTGGCACGGCGGAGCCAGAATGTTCTTGGTGGAGGGGCCAACAGTAAAAAAAGAATATACTAAAAGATTATAAAGTTATAAACTAGTTAAAGTAATATTTTTAAGTTAAGAAGTTAATTGGATAACCACAGAGTATATAATAACACTCGCTAAAATAAATAATATTTTATTAAAAAAGTTTATAATTTGCATAAAATTGGAACCAAAAAGAAAAATCTTTCTTATTTTAGGGGGGCCATATAAGATAATGCAAGATAAATAGATAAAAAAAATTAATTAAAAATACATAACAAGTAAAAATTATTCTCAGGGGTGGGGGAGCCATGTCCCCCTCAAGCCATCGTCCCTGCTTCATGGTGTGTGTGGTATTATTTTAAAAACAAAAAGTTAATGTATTTTGATACCTTTAATTAACTATGGATTTTAGAACATTAAGCTTTTAATTTTCAATATGTTGAAAATTTGGAATCTATTTGATTTTAGATCTCAAAATTGACTTTTAATGAATTATGATTATGTAATTTTTTTGTTGATTCAATTATCAATTTAAAAATTTATTTATCGATAATATTTTAGTTTATATGAATATGTCAGCAATAAAATATTAACATGTATAATTTAATCAATATTTTTGATAAATATTTTAGTATGTTTAATATTACTGTATTACTAATAATTAGGGAATTTTGTACTTTATTGTTGCCAGGAAATAGTTTACCAATATTGTCCAACAAAAAAAGTAAAAGAAAAATAGTTCATCAATATTAAAGTTTGATTAGGAAATATATATGAGTAATGCTATAAGAATCACCTAATTTACTAACACATTTATCAACTATATATGTGTATTATTTTATTGATTAACATAGATTTAGATAAGTAAATATTTAAATAGGTAAATGCAATCAAAATATAAACAATCAAATAATAGCACGTGTATATTTAGTAAATATAGCAGTAAAATAGATGATTCTTCTAACATTTTACAATATATATTCTTACCCGGAACTAGTTGTTAAGGGATAAAATTTCTCAACTTTAAAATAAAATAATGAATAAACATATAGAAAATTGATCAGTTGATTAGTAAATTGGCAAAATAAAATAAATTAATCTAAAATCGTAAGTTAAATCCAGCATGTTGATAACCTTATTTTGAGCATATCCAATGTTAATATCATTGTTTTTTTTTTTTTTAAATTATTAGTTAATTTCCTTGCAAATGCTAGAATTAAAATAATTAAAATTTAAGCATTAGTTTTTCAAAGAAAAAAATAATTAAGTATAAAAATATATATATATATATATATCACCAATTTGTAAGCATATTTAAGGATAAACTTTTGAAATGAAAGTTAATTACACAAACTTTTTAAAAATAAATGTTTTTTGACTGTGAATATTGTTTTTGGTGAATTGTCTGTGAATTTTATGACAGCTTAACAAGATCTCATGCCATATACAGTTTGACAATTTAGAATTTCACGGCATATTCAATGACATCAGGCTCACTAATTAAATGCCAAAAAATTTAAAATAAAAAAAGGAAAAAAGAAAAGAAAAGAAAAGAAAAGTAAAAGCGATAATATTTGGGCCAAAAGAAAAGTCAAAATGACTGTTTTGTCCATGGTGGATTCCATTGTACCATTACTCCCAAAGCTAGCTACCGAAAATGATCCCTAGTCCTCAGTCCAAGCAACCACATTCCACTAGAAATTGGGCCTCACAAATCAAACCAATCAGACGAACCAGATTCCTCTTCCAAACACATCAACAGAACATACCGAAGCTCCTTTGTAAGCGACCAACACCCAAATCAAGGAGAGACTGGAGAGCACGCGACGAAGCACGTGATCCCCTTCGCCGAAGTCCCTCACAGTCACAGCTCGCAGGCTTTAAACTGAACCATTAAAACTCAGAGACTATAAAAAAGCCGAAAGCTATTGGCTTTATGCTTCCCCTCTGTCTCTCTCTCTCTCTCTCTGGCGGCTCTCAGAAAAATTTCGAAGCTTTAGCTCCTCAAGCAAACCCTAGGTTATTCGCTACAATATATATAAAGGATATATACAATACATATATAGAGTGCTTTATTTTCTATATATTTTGTGGAGTAAAAATTGGACCTCCTCGAGCTCAGAGAAGGCGGTAATGGAGGGCTCTGTAGGGAAAACGGCAGAGTTCACTTTGGCATCAGTCTCTGAGCTCTCTTCGTCATCGTCTTCTGCTTTTGCTTCATCGTCGTCTGCGGTTGCTCGGTTTTATGCCGATTCTGGCGTTGCGGAGCTTCGATTTCATCAGCAACCGGAATCCAATGACGTTGTCAATGTCGATCTCCAAAGTGCTCAGGTTTTGTTGTTTTCCGATAAGTTGTTGATAAAGTGTAGCAATTTGTTTTAGAATGTGCGGAAAAATGTGGTTTTGAAGATTTTAATGTGCGAAAGCTTGTGTTTTTATAATTGCCCAGCTGTTCAAGTTAGGCCCTGTGTACTCAATTTGCATATCTGAAGGTTCTGATACCAGCAAGGAGGTAAAATACGTAGCTTTGCTCGTATGTGTACGCTTTTTTCAAGTTTCTACTTGGCACATTTCTATTATCAGTATATTTATGTTTTTGTTTGTTTATATGAATCTGCAAATTGATTAGTACTCTTGCAAAAATTAAAATTTTTTTTTCCCTCTCTTCTAACTGCATTTCTTCTGAGCCAGAAATTGTATTCGAAGGGAGTGAATCTTCAATTTAGGGACGAGGCTGAGAGCAAAGCCTTCCACTGTGTTTTTGAGAAACGGAAGAAGGATCTTGCTGAGCAAGGTGCTGTTTTTCTTATAATGGAGATTTTTCCTTCTTAAGTTTGATAGTTGAGTAAACGAAAGTAAATAACAAAATAAGTCTTCTTGGAAATGGAATTTGCATAGAGAAATTCAATGGTTATAGTAAGCTTAGAATAAAGATCCTTCTTTGCACTCTTTTGATCTCGAAAGTTCTGGATTGGAATTTAACGGTGTTGGCCTATTATTACTTAAAAAGGAGGAAATTTTGCGAGAATGTGAACCTTTCAAGTTTTAAGGATTCATCATTTTCTGGAAATGCATTTGTTGTGATTGAAATTGAGTCTAAAGGATGCATTAGGACATTCAAGCAATACAGAACAGGGAGATGATTCTGCTCTCAAATAATTTGTATTTCCATTGCTATAAGAATTAGCTAATACTCAGAAATACTTTATCTTCCAAATTATAGTGACTTCATTTTAGATAGAATGTCTTACATATCTCAGAAAGTGATTATTCTTTAGTAGGGTCTTTCTTTTGAACCATCTGTGAACTTGTACTTTGCCCTTGTAATGCAAATAGAGAGAATTCTTACAGCTAAGCAAACAAATCAAAACAGGAGAATTGTGTTTGAATGCGGGATCTCTTTTTGAATGTTTGATATTCAGACTTATCAAATAGATATTATATGTCCATATACTTATATACACACACACTTTGACATAATTTATTTGCCTGGGTCCTGATGTTACTTTTCATCCACTGGTTTGTTATGTTGTATACCTTTTAATAACTCGTACCTTTTTAATTTCAATTCCAGGAACGAACTTATCAAATGGAGAACTATCAACCTCCAAAAGCAAGTTTGATGATAAAATAGAATCATCTTCTGCTAAAATGTATTTCCATTATTATGGACAACTGCTACATCAGCAAAACATGTTACAAGATTACGTTAGAACAGGTTATTTGTTTGAGCTTTACTTTTTTCCTTTGCTTCCTTTTAATTTATCTTGTGTATATCATTTCAATCTCTTATTGAAAAGTTTGCGATAAGCCTTAAAATCAGTATCGTACTGCAGAAACAAGAAAATATTAATTTCTGATCAATAAATTGCCACTAGGTGCTTGCTTATAATTAGGAGTGAAAGGTTTGTTTAATCTAAGAATGAAATATCTAAGTTGCATGGTGATAAATGGCATTGCCTTTCTCCAGGAACATATTATGCTGCAGTCATTGAAAACCGTGCAGATTTTACTGGCCGTGTGGTGGTTGATGTTGGTGCTGGCAGTGGTATCTTGTCATTATTTGCTGCTCAGGTGCACTTTTCTTTTTAACTAACTAAGTCTGTAAGATTTCTTTGGAGATCATCTTTGATTGTTGAGTCTGCATGCACTTTCACTTTTTTTATTCTTTCCTATCCCTCCATTGATTATATTGTTATTCATATGCTTAATAGGCCGGTGCAAAACATGTTTATGCTGTGGAAGCTTCCGAAATGGCAGAATATGCACGGAAATTAATTGCTGGCAACCCAGCATTGGGTCAACGGATAACAGTGAGCAGTTTCTTTTCTTCTCTTTCCTTTTTACTTTTTATCAAAGTTTCATGACAGTTTTAGTTCTCGGAATGCCATTGTTATTTACATTTGTCTTTTGTTTGGGTTGGGTCATTTATCTTAAATTTTGGCCTCTCTGTAAAAAAAAATATATATATATAGGTAATCAAAGGTAAAGTTGAGGAGGTTCAATTGCCTGAGAAAGCAGATATTCTTATCTCTGAGCCAATGGGTAAGCCTTTTCATCCTTGCTCCTAGTCTTTTAAATGTTAAACTTTTACTTTCTTCTCTTTTTGTCATCATTGTACTGTATACTCTTTTCTATGCTTACAACCTTCAATAATGGTTTAAGGGGGCAAAATTTGGTCCTAGGGGAAGAAACAGCAAACGGTGGATATATGGTGTGGAACTGTAGCGGATAGATGACTTATGTTTAAGGCTTTATTGCATGTCTTTATTTAACTGAGTTTGATCTAGAATTTCTTTTTCTATGGCTCCAGGCACCTTATTAGTTAATGAAAGGATGTTAGAGTCCTATGTAATTGCTAGAGACCGGTTTCTTATCCCAAATGGAAAAATGTTCCCTACAATTGGAAGGTAAGAAAATCTTGAAATGCTTACTATTGTCTTTGGTGTCTTTGCGCTGAACTGCTTTCATTCTGATGGTAATTTTAAGTTCAGATTCTCATTATTTCAAGTTGATTAATTTTTTAGGATACATATGGCACCTTTCAGTGATGAATACTTGTTTGTTGAAATAGCAAATAAGGTGCGTATGTCATTTTGTTCCCCATGCAAGGGAAAGAATGTTATGGAGAATATTTAGTTTGAAATGCTTAATTGTTTTTATTTATTCTCTATTATCATTAAATTATTCTCGAGGAAAAGTCATTTCTGTTAACTCTTTATTGTTATATTTTTGTACAGGCTCTCTTTTGGCAGCAGCAGAATTACTATGGTGTTGATTTGACAGCCTTGCATGGATCTGCATTCCATGGATATTTTTCACAGGTCTATTTTACATGCACTTTTAAAATTAATTGGATTTTGGTGCCCCATTTTGTTTTTCAGAGGTTATACTGTCTTGAAATATTTGCTGATGTGTTGCAAAAAGTCTTATGAGCTGTTGCTTTGGGTTTTGCACTTTCATAGGTATAGTCGGAGTTAAAAGTACTTGAAGATTAGAGGTTAATGATCCTGTAATATGCTTAACTATCCTGTTACAATTTTCTTACAGCCTGTGGTAGATGCTTTTGATCCGAGATTGTTGGTGTCTCCGTCAATATCTCATGTGATAGACTTCACCAAAATTAAGGTATTACTTTACTTCTTTTATGCCATTTATTTTTTGTTGTTTCTCATCTTTAGGCATACAAAAGGTGCTTTTGTATTTAATGAAGCTAATTACTGTTTTTTAATTGCATACTTGTTCATGAGAACCTGTTATTCAGATCATTATATTTTGTTATGAAATTTCTTTATGGTCAAAGCACTGCTATCTTTCTGGGAATTGGTCTTAGCATATACTTTTTTTCCATCTTTGGTGTGCCTTGCTTAAGTTTGGGGTTAGGGAACCTTTTAAGAATTAGTTTGTAACGAGTTTCATTGCATAATTTAGGAAAATCATATGTATATAGTTGCCTGAAAGTTGCAGTAGTTGATTCCCTCTATTATTTGGTAACAAACTTTATAAATTTTGGATATCAATTTTTTTGCTGGTCGTTGGTAATCGACATAAAATCCATCACTCATGGATTTCTTTATTTCACCCTGCAGGAAGAGGAGTTGTATGAAATTGATATACCATTACGATTCATTGCCTCTGTGGGCACTAGAGTGCATGGACTTGCTTGCTGGTTTGATGTCCTGTTTAATGGGAGGTACTCACCTAAGTTTGATTGCGTTGTAGTGGGATTGCTTTTTCCACATTTTCTTTTTCATGGTGATTTGCTTATTGCTTAACTGCTTTCAAATTGATTTATCAACAGTACTGTTCAAAGGTGGCTTACCACTGCCCCTGGTGCACCAACAACCCACTGGTACCAATTACGCTGTGTTCTCTCTCAGCCACTTTATGTTATGGCTGGACAAGAAATTACTGGTCGCCTCAATATGATTGCTCACAATGCTCAAAGCTATACAATACATCTAACTTTATCAGGTTAGTTCTATCTAGTTGTGTCTTTGTTATTGTTTTGTTTTTGTGGAGTACTAATAACTATAGTTTAACCCAATAGCCAAAATGTGGGGCCCTGCTGCTGAACAAGGAGGAGTACTTCAAACATCATCATGCAAATTTGATCTCAAAGAGCCCTATTATAGAATGTCCCAACCACAAGCCTATGCGATGGCCCAAGATCAGCAACCATGTCAGCTGATGCAGACACAAGTATTTCCTTAATCTATTTTTCGATCTACCCTTCAAGTTTATTTATTAATTTTTCATTTGTGCCAAGGCAGTTGAGTGATTTATTTAGATTGGTTATAAACTTTAGGAGTGAAATATCTGCCACCTAGTCCTTAGCAACAGTTGAAATTGGATTCTATGTGATAACATTCATTTTCTATCTCCACTTCAAGTTGCCACCAAAACAAAAGTAATTTGGGAGGTCAAATACCTGTTGAAAGATGAAACAAAAAGTTGCAACATGTGCTAGCATAGTTTGCAGGAAATACTACGTTCTGCTGTATATTAAGTTGAGTTTCTTTTGTACTGTTATAACAGAGATGGAATAACTTGGAGTTTTTTTTTTCCCAGGATATACCTATTAATTCACAAGATTTAGAAGAACCTGAGTTAATGCCGCAACCATCTCCGAGTTCAGGCATACAGCTTAACCCATTGATGGATAATGCTTGAACTTCAGAAAGTAACTTGACATGGCCATCTGTTTGTAACATAGAACTTGCTTTACCTTAGCAAGTGCAGAGGGGTTCGTCGGTAACACCCACTTTTTCTTATTCATTACTTCACACTCTCACAGAGTCTGTTTCTCTGTAATTAGTGTTAAACTTGTTTATTTTGAGTGGTTTTGCAGCAGATTCCGTACAATGCTATTTTGGTTTAACCACCCCTAAAAAAGAAGTTAGTTTTGGTGCAACGTCCCAGTGCCTTTTTACACAATCGGCATTGTTGGTTTATTATGTTTGTGTGGGACCAGGGGAGCACGATTGATTTTTTACAGGTATTGAGAATTCAACATTAGGTTTTTCCATTTTCCACAATATACGGAAGAAAAATAGAAAAAGAAAACAAATTAAATTATCACTTTATGCTTGGATTCTGGGATTTTTGAAACCCCCGGTTTGGAAAGCACCGAAAAAACCTCTACCACTGAGGTGGGACTCATATAATAAAAGAATCTTCACAGATCTTATTTTTACTATGCAATAGTTAGTAATATAGTGTTACAAACTATTCATCCTTGATTCATCAAAAAAAAACTATTCATCCTTGAAGACATAGTAATATTTACATAAAATTTATATGTTTTATTTATATGGATTTTTAAATTTACGTTGAATTTAATGATTAAAATTAACCTCTCCATTATATATAATACTTTCCTTTAAAGAGAGGATCCCAGAATGGTAAAATTGATCTTTAAAGCATTCTTTTTCTTTTTTTAATTTTTAGCAAAGCTCTTGACTTGCAGTCATGAATAGGAAGTCGAGATGCGAGTTATATATGCCAAATTGAAGTGTTTTATTTGTCCATGTTATACAGTTGGATTTACCTCTACTTCTATTTTCTATTTTAGGGACTTTTTGTTTTTGGTGAATATCTATTCTGTGACTTGGTATTATATAGATTAGTTTTTATGCCATGCTCATGGGCCTTGTCTCTTCAGGCAGTGAACAGAATTTCAGCTTTGAATTCCAGCTGCTTTTATTTTTATTTTTTTTACAAATTGAGAGGAGAGAAATTTTTACCCACTTAAAATTTGAGCGGAAGTGTGTCCTCAATAATATTTATAGGCTAAATTGACTTGTACGAATTCTAGCTGCATTGGCTGGTTGTGTATATATATGGAAAGGAAGTTGTTTGGAAGTTTCTTTTATCATGTTCAATTATAGAAACGCGGGTGGATGATCATATCAGATGTCAGAACCATTAATCGTAATATTTTATTGAAAAATTAATATCTGCTTCAGAATCCATAATCCCACTCTAGTGAAACCCACATATGCGTCCCACTGGTTTTACTTTTTAATTTTATCCCCTCCACCAGAAGGAAATGAACTATAAAAAGGTACAATTGTATTTGTCCCAGTCTAGAATAAGACTTCGGCTTTCAAATTGTTTCACTGTAAGATACTAACTGAAGTAAACTCTAAAGCCAATCTGAACTAAATATCTAATCATTATCCTAATTATCTCAACGTTTTCAATTCACTTTTTAAGCTAATCAATCACAATATCTAAGAAGAATGATATTGCAAAATCTGATCACCAGAACCTTAAACAAGAAAACAATAGGAATATGACATGAAGGGAAAATCTCATCAGGAATATATAAACTTTGACGTACAAACAAAAAGAAGGAGACGAAACTGCTTCTTCTCAAAGGATTAAAGAGCATACTCTGATATAAAAGAACTGATTTTGCTAATATGTAACAGAAGCTAAGCCAAATTTCATTTAGTTAGAAAAAAAAAAAAAAAAAAAAAGTCAGAAATCATAATGGAAGGATTAAAACACATTATCATCCAACATTCTTGGAAACTCATTTTCTGGACCAAAACTCGATCAAATCCCACATACATATCTCTCTAAAACGAAAACCAAAAAGGAAAATAAAATCCCAACAAGCAAATTCAAAGGTCATCTTCCATCCTCAAATACTCTCCAATATCGGCCTGATGAAGGACGACAATCCCATTGGGGTCCAATTTCCTACAGTCCTGGGTTGACTTGGCTGCAATCCCAAAACCCAAAGGCACATCCGACAAGGAGAACACCACCACCCCATCGCCCGGGGCGATACTCTCAGTAATCCTGCCCAACCCACCTTTCAAAACGTGGTTTCCGTACAGAAAAGACATCTCCGATGTGGGTTTGAGCCAAACTTTGTGCTTGGCATTGGAGGCCAAGATACTCAGAGCCTGAACGGTGAGGTGGAAACTGCCGCCATGGGTGAACTTGCCGATGCAGGTCCCGAGGGAGATGAGGTTCGTTCGGGATACGTTTGTTGCCCGCTTGACGAGGGATTCGCTGACGTAGTAGACCTTGTTCTTCTGGAGTCGGAAACAGTAGCGTCCTGGGTTAGGGTCGGGACCTTCATGGGATGGATTCTCAACGATGTTCTTCAGATTGTTGCCTGTGAACTTGAAGAGCTTCTCGAACACCACCGTCGTCTCTTTCTCGTCCAAAGGTCTCATCTCTAATCTTTGTTTTGTTTTCAAAAGACTTTTTCTGAGAATTGGGTTTCTCTTCTAGGGTTTAAATTTTAGATTTTTTTTGGGGGTACTGTTTCTAGGGTTTTGACCACAGTCAAGCTTGAATACAAGATAATGAGCCAAAAAAAAAACTTCAATACAATATTATTAACGTTTTAGTCGTTCAGACAGGCCCAATGGACTATGGGCCAACCTAATGACCTATCATCCAAGTTGATAAAATTTCTTCTTTTTAACTTTCAAATATATATTATTATTATTTTTTTGGTGAATTATATTATTATTATTTTAAGTTCAAAAGAGTAGACAAAAATAATCTCATATCAAATTACCATAAGTTATTTATTCTTTCCAACTTTCAATTATTTTTTTATTCGCTTTAAAAAATATATTTTATTTGTTTTAAGTTCGAAATAATAACCAAAACAATCTCACCAATGAAACTGACATTTTCATTTTCTGATGGAGAAAAAACGAACAAATGTTATTTGATTTCGTTGTTCATTCTATAACATTTGGAAACAGTTTGTTTTGCGTCTCTTATTCTCAACTTCTGAATAATCAACTGGTACATTTACAACCATTTGAAATGTAATATTTGTTTAACTTTTTTACTCTATATGGGTAAGGAGAATTATTATTGGTAATAAAGCTAATGTTGCTATACAAATCAAGCTGAAGTTATAACGAATGCTCTAAAATAATAATATGGAAAATCAACTGTTTCAGTTCCATTTATGAAAAATCAGAGTATATTTCAATACTTTACCCTATGTAACTCAAAATTGGTTCATTGCTGAAACAGTTTCAGCTCTTGTAGTTGATTGTTAACTAACTGCCACTACGACCGGAGGTTGTTGAACACCGACCACATTATAACAGCGACCGCAAAGACTTGGGTGCTCTGGGAAGGAACCAACTTGAGGTGAAAAATTCCAGCATCTCTCACACTTGTGGCCCTCAGCACGAGAAACACCAATCCAGACACTTGTTTTGCCTTGGATATGGCATGCTCCACTGTTCGCAATATTTTCAATAAGCTCTTTCTCTAAGGACTGAAGAACCTCAGCCTGGACATGTCGCAGTTAAGTAAAAAAGAAAAAAAAAGAAAAAATTCAAGTTGGAGCAACTATGTGCAGAACACTCACCTGAGACGTTATGAATATGCGATGCAATGTGTCTGCATCGCTTTTGGCTGCAGACATCTCATATAATCTGGAGGCCAGGCTTGCATCAGACGTATGGAGATAGACTTTGGCATCTAGACTGGAGCCAATCAACTTTGCAGTACGAGCGCCCTCCAGGACTTTATTTACCTCTGTTCTCAGCTGCACAAAAGCGCATGTACATTAGGAACTAAAAAATACAAGGCATCAAATGTTTTCCTATCCTTATAGTATATTTTTTGCATCAAGAAAAACAAACACTAATATCAGGAGACCAAAGTACTAAAAAAAATTGCCTTGATATAAAATAAAAGAAACATGAACTCAAACTACTCAAAGTTAGGTGATATTAAGTGAAAATGATGATTACCTCAAGAATTTTTGCCCAGAATTCAGTTTCTTCGGTAGAAAAGGAAAGCCATGTTTTGTTCAAAGCTGGCCATCCTGACTCAAAAACAAATTTGGCAATAGAACCATCCTCATTGGTATAAGGGAAGGGAAGGTTCTGCCATACATCCTCCGCCAGATGGGGTAATATAGGAGCAATCACTCTGACGATGGAAAGTAGATGTGCTGCAAGAACTGTCTGACAACTTCTCCTTGTGTAACTTGTCGTTCCCCTAAAATATATAAATCGTGCCCCATAAGTTTACAAGTGAAGACTTTTTATTTTTAATGAGCATGCTTGACAAATCATGTGAATTTGTATGCAGGATGATAAAATGGGAAGAAAAGGATTCTGCACTATGATAGAGAAGAAGAGTTACCCAACATAAAGTCGATCTTTGGCAACATCAAAATAGAAATTTGAAAGGTCAACAATGACAAATCGTTGTATGATCTGGAAATAAGTATATGAACTATATTAATAAGAAATTCATTAAACAAACAGGCATGATAAACAACCAAGCCTTAGTCTTAATAACCAAAAGAGAACAATTTTCTGTCAAATTTGAGTTATTTTCACGTATCATAGACTAATCATGCTTGGAGTGGACATATAAATTCTGCAATCAATTTTCTCCAGTTTACTTCTGTTCTCCATTTATTCTGAAGGTGTCAAAAGAGAACAATTTTCTGTCAAATTTGAGTTATTTTCCGGTCTCATAGACTAATCGTGCTTAGAGTGGGCATTTAAATTCTGTAATCAATATTCTCCAATTTACTTCTGTTCTCCTTTTATTCTGTAGGAGACAATCTTCACCATACTATCTGTTCTTTTCATATTTTCTAGCTATGTAAGTGCTGTAATAGCATTGATAGAGATGTCAGTAAACAAAATCAAACAACATTTTAAGAAAATTCACCTGAAAGATCTTAAAGAACTGATAGTTTTCATAGCTCTCTTTAATATTCTTTACAACATTTTCAAGCTGAAACAGGGCATGCTGATCAATCCTGGGAAGATCGTGGTATGCAACAGCATTATCAGCCTGCAAAAAAGACACATATAAGCGAAAAAGTATTGAGAAGAAACTGCACAAGCAATCATAATTTTGCACGAATATAATAGGCTCTGGTAAAAAGTAAAAGGCTTTAATAACAAAAAAGTTGCACATCTTGATCTTCATGATTTGTCAAAATCCCTAATTATAGATGCTGAACTTACATGCCAATCATGCAGATTTCCTAAAAGGTATCTCAATGTTCCTCGCAGCTTCCTATAGATATCTGACATTTGACGGAGAACTTGAGGACCGATCAGTACATCGCCCGTATAGTCTACACTGGAAACCCAGAGGCGCATGATATCAGCTCCATAGCCAGGTGCTTCCTGCCAGTAGAGAAACAAAAGCATTAACTAATAAGCATTCAAATTTCATGGGAGAGAGGCTCAGCTCATATGACTGGTAAAATATTTTGCAGGAGAGAGGCTCAGGTCACATGATATATCATATATTTGAATATTCAATTTCGACTGACCTTTTGGTTTTTCCCTCCTTCGATCACACTTTTTGGGTCTACAACATTACCCAAAGACTTGCTCATCTTTAAACCTTTCTCATCCAGTACAAATCCATGAGTTATAACACTGGAATATGGAGCCTTTCCTGTAACAAAGTTATAGATTCATGTAGTATTTCACTTGGTCCTCATAATATGACAATAAGAGTCTACATCTTCAAACAAATCTAATAACCAGCATAAGACCCCAAAGTTTTCTCCTTTCCGGATAGAGTATGCAGTATGCTACAAAACGAAATATGTCAAGAAGTAAAGAGAACACCACGGTGGATGGCACAAAAATTGAGGGCCAAACACTATTCAAATAAAGTATTTTAAACAATAATTTGGGTCTGAAAACACTAACTTTTTCAATTATAAAACCACATTGAAAAATGTTGCCTTGCAAAACAAAAGGGAGAGATGCATGACACTTTTAATGAATATGCATATATGCTCCTTACCTTTTGTAGCAATACTTGTTAACAAAGAACTCTGAAACCATCCACGATGTTGATCTGTACCTTCAAGGTATAAATCTGCAGGCAAATTAAGCCCATTTTTTTCCCCCAACACTGCAGCCCAAGACGAGCCTGAAAAGAAAGCATTTATGAACACCAGATTCTTATAAATAAACATATTACTCAAAATCAAGCTATTTTAAAATTCAGTTAATGAGAACTAAATGCGGTTATAAACTTATATGAATCTGGGTGCAACTGAATAGGCATTTAATTATTTGATGAATAATGTGGCTAGTTGAAATGGTATGACTTGTCACCAAAAGTGACAACCCTATCTGATATGCTGATGATACACTTGAGATTGCTCTAGTAAGGAAGATGAATAAAAGAGTCGATCATGAAAACACAAAGAATAATTAACATTTTCAAGCTATAGAGCGAATCAAAAGGGTATATATATGGCAATGCCAAATATAGTTCTCTGTGTAAGTTCAAATCATATTATATAATACCTGAATCAAACCATACATCCATTGTGTCAGTCCCTTTTTCATAGTCTGATGCTTTATCACGATATTCATTAGGGAGAAGATCCTCCACCTTCATGTACCACCATGCATCACTACCCTTTTCAGCTATTATAGCTACCATGGAAGAAAAAAATTCATTATGAAGAACGAAGTTTTTATAGGTTAAAAATTTATAGAGAGAGAGAGAGAGAGAGAGATAATATCCCTAGGGAAGGCAGAAATATCATCATTCCATTCTTGGATGCCAAAGCAAATATTAAATCTATAGATATCTCAATTTAACTGCATGACATAAGGACAACTACGTGGTTCTTACACTTGATATGATTAATAGTCTCTTCATTCATTAAAGGTTCCTTTGATTGAACATGATAAAAAACTGGAATTGGAACACCCCACGTCCTTTGCCTCGATATACACCAATCAGAGCGGCTAGAAGTCATTGCAGAAATTCTGTTCTCTGCCTGCAAAAACAATTATCATGCATACATACAAGAGAAGAAAATAAACTAGATAGTATAAATGCCTCAAATAGAATGCAATTAATTGCATAAGGTTTTTACAAACTAAAGGAATATTAATTACAATTTTCTGTCTAACACAAGTACCTGAGGTGGAATCCATTTTACATGACCAATTGCATTCATAGCAGTGTCGCGAAATCCTTCCACAGATGCAAACCATTGTTCTGTTGCCCGAAATATTGTGGGCTTTTTTGTTCTCCAGTCATATGGATACTTATGTTCTGCATAAAAGAAAAAGGAAGATATTTATTACCGGCACAGCTTACCATCAACTCAAAATAACTACAAATTTACCTGATTTACAAAATAGAACAAGCAACTTACCATATGATTCTTCCATTATAAGTGACAAATGTTCGTCCAAGTATTTCATAACAGCAATGTTACCATCTGTGAGTACATCAAGCCCATTGAACTGTCCAGCTTCTTCTGTGAACTTCCCAAGATCATCTACAGGCGAAAGTATAGGCAGTCCATACTTAAGGCCAGTTACATAATCCTCCTGACCATGTCCAGGAGCTGTATGGACAAGTCCAGTTCCCGACTCGGTCGTGATATAGTCTCCTCCAATCACAACTGGGCAGTCCCTATTAAATATTGGATGAATATACCTGAAACAAAAATTATGAACCGTGCCTCAGCCCATATAATAAACATGAATGTATGCATTCCTTAGCATTAGGTTCCTAGCACAATCTGTAACCTGCAGTTTTCAAGATCTGAACCCAAAAGTGTTTTTCTGACAATAAGCTTGACGCCCCACTTTGCCTCTAATGTTTGCACAAGATCAGAAGCTACAACAAAAAAAGGCTTCTTTTCTTCCTTTAAGACATTCCCAAAGCGTCGCTTTTTATTTTCAGCAGATAAAGTTTCTGACGGTGTTTGCACTTCAACTATTGCATATTGAAGTTTGGCGTTCACTGCAACCGCTGAAAATAAGATAGAATGGGAAAAAATCATTACTTAAATGTTAAAGAATAAAAACTGAGTAGATAATCAAATGAGCACATCCTAAGATGACTAATTGCAATAAAAAGATAAAAGGCAAGAATAGTATACATTAATTAAATAATAACTAACAGAAACTCGAGCATGGAAAAATCAAATAGAATAACAATATATGAGTAGAATGTTTACTGCATAAAAATGGACGAAGTTTCATACCAAACAAAACAATGGACAAAGTTTTATATGAAATCTTTAACAAAAGCTTCTCCATTCACTCTCCCAAATCAAGTTAAAGAGCAATATGCCCTCTTTATTCTACAAAAAGCTTTATCAAGATTGTCAACCACTACTTGACTCAGCAGTCAACAGAACAACTAACAACAGTGATCAAACTAATGTTAAAGAAGAACAAACACAATACTCAAAGAACAATGATGATTGATTAACACTTTTTCTTTTCTTTGAAGATACATGAAAGGAGGGAATGCGCATGGTATGAGAGGTAAAACTGCATATATAAATGGACTAATATGTAATGAGTCTTAACACATAATTAAACTAATATTGCATTCCCAAATGAATATATAATAGCAGTAAAGGAAATGCTTGACTCACCAGCATTGGCTGGTACAGTCCAGGGAGTTGTGGTCCAAATGGCCAAGCACAAATCTGAGAAATATTCATCTAATAAGCCACCTAAAGTTGGAGGTGCACTCACTAATTTGAAGATGGCATATAAACTTCTTGAAACATGACCCTCTGGATACTGCATAAAACACTTATAGTTAATAAATTATATATATAGAGAGCAAAACAAGTCATCGTGGATATATTTTCAATATCTGGTAAAGCATAAAATTTTGCATATTGAAAAGTTATTATACCTCCAACTCAGCCTCTGCAAGAGCTGTCCGTGATGAGGGACTCCAGTGAACAGGTTTCCTGCCTCTGTAGATATAACCTTGAATGGCCATCTGGCCAAACACTTCAATCTAGCAGATACACATATGAATCAAATTCTGAGTGACAAGCACATAGGAGCAACAGGCTTGAATAAGAGATATGCATCCAGTGCAAACTGGTGAAGGTATGGAAGCACCATCTATTAAAAATGTTCCATGTCTATGGTTATACGTAATCTACACCCCATAGTTCTCTGATCAATGATTTTATGCAAATCAAAAGATGATTACAAATGCAAGAAGTTACACCAGTCTGAATCGTCTACAAATCAGCATGAATAAAGCTGTAATAGCTACCTGAGCGGCTTCATATTCTGGATCAAGGGTTAAGTAGGGATTATTCCAGTCTGCCCACACTCCAAACCGCTGTAAAATCAGACAATACAATTAATTATTTTCGACTACCCCAAGCAGAGGAACCCAATATATGGAGAAAGCCAGTGTCTTTTACATTTAGTAAATTACTAATTGAACCTCAAAAGATCAATAAGTTTCAACAGCTGATAAATCATATCAAGAAATTGGGGGAAAGCTACCTTAAATGATGCCATCTGATTTTTGACAGTATCTTTTGCAAATTTAGCAGCCTTTGCTCTCAACTTTATAGGTGTCAGATCTTTTCTAGCAGCTTGGTCCAATGACTGCAGAACTGAAATAATTAAAATGTTGCCCAACATATGCATTAGGAACTTTTCCTTTACATCTCCACATAACACACAGCAGGACGGTTGATACTTTTACCAAATTGGGAAGTTAAAACCTAGCTAACCTAAATGAATTTTCCATTTTGGGATCCAGATTATAGCCAGTTTTAAGAAAAATACAATCAAGTTCATAAAATGATTCTTTTTTTTTGTGTGTAAGATTGTTCAGAATGTTGAAGAAAGAAACACTTGCCTTTCAACTCAATTGGTAAGCCATGACAATCCCAACCTGGAACATAATGAACTTTATAATTTTGAAGAAGCTGCATACACACAGAAGAATATATAAAATAAACTTTAGTAGCTTTTATGAAGACTATAAATTGTTAACAGTTCACTAAAAGCAAGTTAAGGATTGTAGCTTAATTTCTGAAACTAAAAGTCGTATCTTGTAAATATTATGACCATAGGTGAATGAATTAGTTGAATATGAGAAATAAAAGCCTAGTAATTTTTAAGTAAAAGGACGAGACATGAATATCAATCTAAATGCAAGAGTAATAGGGTATACGACTAGGTTAGCAAGGGAATATACCTTATAACGATTAATCATATCCTTTAAAATCTTGTTTAGAGCATGGCCCATGTGAAGATCTCCATTGGCATACGGAGGACCATCATGAAGAATAAAATTTCCCTGGTCCAGAAACTAAAAGTCAGAAAATGGATTACAATATCAAAAGAGAATGAAGGTAAATGCAAAACTCACCCCTGAATTTTTGTCAACAACTCTATTGAACACTTGATTCTCATCCCATATTTTTTGAATTTCAGGCTCCCTTATCAAAGAGTTTGCTCTCATACCAAATGCTGTCTTTGGCAGATCAACAGTGTGCTTGTATTTTCCATCTTCTTGCTTTGA
The DNA here is from genome assembly GCA_003254975.1 of Ochetophila trinervis. Classification (NCBI taxonomy): domain Eukaryota; kingdom Viridiplantae; phylum Streptophyta; class Magnoliopsida; order Rosales; family Rhamnaceae; genus Ochetophila; species Ochetophila trinervis. The sequence continues at coordinate 265,836 of QANX01005658.1, forward strand.
TCCTAAAACAATCATAAGCACCCAAACAATCAGAACAATGAGTTTCATATTTGTCTTCCACAAGAAATCTAAAAACAGTCAGAAATCAACATCATAGGCACCATCTTTCAAAAAATCCGTTCTTAGTCAGAAAATTAATGGGAAAAGAACAAAAAAACCTTCGGCTGCTTTCTTTGCGGCCATAACAGGTCCTCGAGACCTTCTCTTTGATGAAGGAGAGAACTCATCAGCAGCATAAGTAGAAAATTTTGTTGCATTAAAGAGGGTAAATACTTTAACTGAAGAGCTTCCCCTGAAACAAAACAAGCTAATGGAAGTAGTTTTCCTAAAAGATGAGCAAGCTCTCTGCGACAAAACCTGAACACATACCAAGGTTTATCAGTTAGGTGATGCAGGACAGTAGGAAAGTGAAGGGAAAGAGAAAAAGATGGAGAAAAAGAGGAGAACATACAGAATTTAGAGAGAGAAGTCAAGAGATTTACACTACTTATCTAAATTTGCACCAGAATCAGGAAACTAAATTTGCGCCTAAAATAATTCAACTCTAACATAAATTCAATTTTTATTTTATTTTATTTCCATGTTTTTAATGAAAATTTTGTCTGCAAGCAAATGGAAAAAAAAACTTTTGAGTATTAAAGTCTTGAATACAAATTAAAATTACGGAAAAAGGAGGAGGAAACAGAAAAAAAAACACTTTTTAATGGTCGAGAGCACTATCACGTCTCTGTTTGACATTTTATCATGCAAATTGTGAACCAAAAGCAAAATCATATCCCATGACCTCAAAATTCCGCAAACCGCCAACATAAATTCAATAAGAACACTCTAATACGTCTTGACAGATTACTATAAGTAAAAACATATTACTTAATTCACTTCCTCACGAAAATTCTTCCACCATTTCACCAAAAACATACTCAACGCTCTGGAAATAGTACCAAACCCACTAAAAATGCTGTCTTTGTTTCCGAGAAACCATATGAAACTAAACAAAAATTGAAACTTGGAATCTTAAACTCGTTTCCTTTCTTAAAACTCCTATCAGGAATCAAACCGAGCTCGAAGTAAAATTGCAGAGTGAACATTAAGTTATGTGTTAAGAAGAAGACTCGTATTTTGAGTGTGTGTGCGTATACATTACCCTGTAAGGATTGGTACGCAAGACAGCCATTGTGGGCTCCCCCGGTTTGAAGGCGGGTGAGTTTGTGGCGAAGGATTTGAAAAAAGACATGCTATGGCTTGCTGGGTTCCATTCATTGGAGGAGCTTCTCCATTGGTGGATTGTGAAAGCAGCAGAGTGAATTAGAGTGGAATGTAGAGGGAAATAACATTCGGATAAATGGACTCAATGGCCCAAAACCTCACAAGTCATAACCATTTTGTTTACTACTAGCCAGTTAAGTACCAACCTCTTCTTGTTAACAAGTATCAACCCGAAAAATAGATTAAAACGTTATAGAAATTTACATAATTTGTATAAAATCGTAAACAAAATTCACCTTTTACGACTTTATGATTTTTTGTTAAGAGTATCTTCAGTTGTTAAAATTAATATGCTACATAAATATATATATAGATATTATTTTGAAAATATATGCTCTATTGGTAATATTTACAATGAACGTTAAGTTAATATGTCATTGAAATTGTCAAAGTGAACATTAGCTTATGAAAACTCTTTCATATATTGTCAAATTTAAAAAAAAAATTCTTTTAAATTAATTTGTTCAAAATTAAAAATATTTAATAAAATTTATAATTAATAACCATAAATAATATTTGTACATATTACTATTAGAGAATAATTTTTAAATTAAATATACATTTATACTATATAAATTTAAACAATGTCGGTTTAGTGCTCTAAATGTCAAATTCTAAAATATCACTTGTGGCAGAAAAAGTAATGACTTTTTTTATTATATTTTCTTCTTCTTCTTCATATATATTTTTCTCTTTTAAGTCTGTGCCAAGAAGGTCGTGACATGAACCAAATTCAATTACGAACTTTCAAGCTTTTTAGAATAATGTTTTTAAGTATCCAACACCTTCCAAATCCAAAGTCCTGTATGAATCCACTTTTTTTTTGTTTGTGTTCTATGAGTAACATCTATAATCGTACCCAAACATATTGTAATACAATGTCCTAAAGTTAGTCTCTTCACCTGTTCACTTGAGTACGGTTGTGTGTGTGTGTGTGTGTGTGTGTATACAAGTACATCCACTGCAAATTGCAGCAATTTTCGCATACAAGTACATATAAATGCAGCAACTTTTTTAGTTGTGTTGCAAATTGCATACCAATTACGAACTGGTTTAAGAGCTTGCGTAACAAATGAAAATAATATCTTTCTTTGTCTCTTTCGCATGCTTGGCGGGAAAAAATATTGTAGTAAGCTAACTGTCAGGATATTAGAATTATACTTCATCAAAGGCAAAACTTGACAGATAGAAATGAGCTTATAATAAATTCATTGAAACTAACATCCTCCATACTTTTCTAATATATCAAAATGTCACCTATTTTTACAACAAAACTATTTTCTAAGCCATCCTTGTATGTAATCTGGAACATTTTCAGCACATAACTCCAAGGATAAAAGAAATGGAACTTTAGCAGCATTAATTTGTTATTGCCTCGAGACAACTAAGACAGTGAGAGGACGAATCCTAAAGAAATCTCAATGGGTAAGTTGCAGCTCAAAAATATTACAATGAGCAGACCTATTAACATGAATGGTTGAACAACATTGAGCATCTCCATGAAAATGAGCAGCCAAAGAGTGCCACGATGAATGGAAGGATAAAAACAGCTAATTTGTTGAGGTATGAGCACCAAATCATGGACAAAAACTTCTAAAGATTGAAACTGCAATTGGAAGAATACCAGCCAGAGCTATTTGGAGTTGGTCTGAGCTGCTTGTTTTGACAGTAATCTGCCCACTTCGCTGCTTGTTCAATCCAACATTGACATGCATTTTAGAACTCCTTCCAATGGAGAACTGAGACTGTAGGGCGGCTGTCAGATCCAAATCACCTCTACACTTCATCAGAGACAAGCCCAAACTGGATTGGTTCTGCTCCATAGGGAAACCCTCTTCCTTGAGGCGCAATTCCAAGTTGGCTCCATAAGCTGTGTCACCACGCGATCGGACAACTCCAGCACCTCCTGCTAAAACCAAGTGCTTCCCAATTGCAGTCTGATTCCCAATTTTGAGTCCAGTAGCCGTCTGTTCACCTAAGAACGTAACAGTTATCCCAGCAGTTGTTCTGTTTATCTTGAAATTTTTTACTTTGGTTTCACCTCTGAGAATGTAAGCAAGGTGCTTTCCCACAGTCTGGATGTCAAGTCCTGCCATAGTTGATCCATACTCTCCGTGCTTCACAGATACAGAGGAATCCCAGTGCATATTAAACTGTTTCTTGTCTTTGGTGATTTGAATTGCAAAAACAGCTGGAAATTGACCCCCAACAGCAAGATTTCTGTCAATGCTGACACCATCATACCCGCAATCATGGTCCCAGCCATTAGTGCCCACAACTGGCCTCACAAGAAGCTGAGAAGTGGGCTCCAAAAATCGATATCTGTAGGCAGGATTGTCTCCATCAAAGGAAGGTGGGAGAGGCATGTCAATCAAAGCAATTGATTCATCCTCTGGACCTGATTCTTCCTTGTCTCCATCTTCCCCATTGAAACCATAAACATTCCTAGCATCTTTGCTTTTGTCCTTGATCTCCTTCAGCCTATTAATCTCCTCTCTCCACAGTTTTTTTTTAAGGAGCTTCACACGGTAATCATACTCCTCGAGATAAGCTTTCCGTTGTTCCTTGCCGAGCTTAGCAATCTGTGATCTCCTCAGAGGCCTAAAAGGAGGAAGTTGATCATATTCATCCTCATCTTCACTGTCAGCATCCGAAACATCCCCCAACTCAATGTCTGAGTCGACATTATTGCCACCCTCATCAGCAGATAGTTTCGGATGAACACGAGACTGCATCAGAGAAGTCAACAAGTGGGGTAGTGATAGGGAGCGGATGTGGAAACCAAAAACTTTCTTCCGATTAGATGAGTCTTGAGGCTTTGATATGGAACTTGCTTCTGATAAGATCTTTATTGAGTAGCACAAGAGCAATAATTGGGAACTCCCACCAACTCCGTCAGATATCACTCTCTCTCTCTTTTCACCCTTTCCATGCAATGGATGATTCTCAATAAGGGAAACTGGTTGCACAACATTTGGATTCATCAAATGCAGATCACCAACAGCTAGGCCAATGGACTGTAGAACAACACGGGATCTCTGAGAAACAAAGACCCCATAGTTTAAGGGAAAGCCTGATGGTCCATCTGGGAGAACCGAGGCAGCATGTGTTAGAGTGACAACAGCATTTCTCCATATTGACGAGCTGAGAGATTTAGCGATTGTCCTTAACAATGGTAAGTCATTTATACTCCTTGTTTGGGTGTCCAAACGATCAACATAGAGGACAACATCTGGAGGGAACTTCTTTATACATTTACGTATAGCTGCTAATATCTTTCTGTTTACAGCTTGCTCAACTGCAGAAGATTTCAAACCTGGTGTGTCAATGATTCTGATCTTGACTCCATTTATTTTTCCAACAATCTCTTTCACAGTAGTTGTGGCAGGTTGAAAGGCATCAATCATCACTTTCTTCTCTCCAAAAATGGAATTTATGGTTGCACTCTTTCCCACTCCAGTTTTTCCAATAATCAAAATGTTCAGACAGAAGTCCAAGTTAGTTTTATTCTCAGCTTCAATCTCCAAGGCCATCCTCTTAGCTGATTCAAGAGAACATAACTGATTAGAGTGTCTGCCTGCAGCGAGGACCAGCTTGCATAAAACTTGAGAAACAGTGGAATCTTCAGGAGAAAGTCCAAGTCTATGAACAAGCCTCAAAAATTTCACTCTCAGGAGTTGCATCTTCTCGATCTTCTTCTTGTCTTCTTCGCTTATATTGTCCTCAGATTCACCTAGCAGTGGAGCAGGTCTCGCAGAGTGAGGGAAAGAACCTAACTCAGCAGGACCATCAAAAGCGAAACCTCTTGATTCATCAATATTAGTTGCTGCTTTCAAAAGAGCCAGCAAAGATGCGGAGTCATATAGTTTATTTCCTTTACCATCTTGATCTATTTCCACATCATCCAAGTCCATACTAATCTGTCCATCAACTGACTGTAAATGATCCTCAGAAACTTGTCTACCAGAAAGTGAAGAGGAACCAAACCTTTGCCCCCAGTCATTTATGATTTGATTGGTTAATTCAGAGCTATGAATGAAATCTTCAGTATCTTCATCAGAAACTAAACCATCTTGTTCTTCTTCAATTGCATCCACACCATGGTCTTCTTCTAGTTCTGCATCTATATTCATTTCGTGGGCCAAATCGGAACTTTGGTTAACAGATTTAAGAGACCCATGATCACAATTCAGAGAATTTTCAAATATATCACTATCACTGGTTTTAGTCAAATCATCTTTATCCACTCCTCCACTAAAATTAATATTATTGCTCACGCTATTTGCACAAACCACAGTTTCTTCTGCCACATACTTGACTTCGCACCCATCAACATTTAGCTCTATGGAATTTGATTCTCTGGTCTCTTTTAATATGTTTGTTATAGGTTCATGGGTTTCTTCATGATCACCATGCGTGACATCATTCTGTTCCTTTAGCAGCTCTGAGTCAGAAACAACAGTAGTTCCTTTTAAGACATCATCAATACCTTCAGAAACTCCCAGAGAGAGTCTTAGGGATGTTGAGTGAGCATCATTCTCACCCGAATCCTGAATCTTTTGGTACTGAGAATTCATGAAATTCAATTCAACAGCTTCCTCCACCGTTTTATGAAGCTTCTGTTTCTCTCCAACAGAAATCTCAACTTCCACATCAGGTTCTGTCCTTTGCTCCTTGACATCCTCAACATAGTCCCCTACACCCAAAAGCTTCTCTTCATTAACAACCAGAATCCCATTCTCATCTCTAACAGAATCATCTGACAGTGAATCGTCATTAGCCTCATCAAATACTGGTTCATCTCCTTCTCCTTCATCAATTCCCAACACTTTAATTCTAGGTGCAATACCACTGACCCTCCCCAAAAAACCTCCATCTTCCACTTCGCTCACCACCTCTTCATCGCTCGACAAAACATTATCGTCATCATCCTCCAAGGATAACTGAGCAATAGGCCTAACTAGCTTCAAACTCAGCTCATCCACCACAACTGGTCGAACAGCAGGTTCATATCCATCAACTTCACCACTCTCTTCCTCACCCCCAACACCATTCTCAGAGCTTTCCTCATCTGGGTATGCCACAGAAGGCCTATAAAGTTTATATTTTTCAACCGCACCACTCACTCCCACGGTTTCCTCATCTGGGTCAGCCACCAATTGCCTCTCAGAAGCAGTTTCAGACTCTTCCCCACTCACAAACACCTCAGACTCAGACTCAGACTCAGACTCACTACTACCATTGATACTGCTACCATAACTTTTATCAAATTTATGACCGTCGGATTCAAAATCAGAATTATCATCATCCACAGTAAGAGGGGCTCGGATAGGAAGAGAACCTGACAAGGAAGAAGAAGGGTTGGAAAGGTTATTTGGTTGCTGCGCTTGGGCGAGTAGCACTGGTTCCCTTGGTGTTAAAGAAAGAGAGCCAAAAGTGTTGGAATCCATAGATTCGAGCTTTTAGTTCCAAACACAATGAAAGACACACAGAAAGCCAAACCCCAGAGCCGAAAAGAAATATATTTGATTGGATAGAATGATTAGGTTTTGGTTTTCATTTACTCAAAAGACGTTCCCTGTTTTTTTCTTGGTGTTGGTTTTTTGAACTGTCTGCTGCCTAGAGGCTGAGATAGTCCCACACCATGCATAATCCCCCAAAATAACATTTGGTGCTCTCTTTTTTCCCTTTTTCTTAAATTTTTTTTCCGGTTATAAATAATCTGCATATTTGTGATGCCAAATTGCCAATGTATCTATAAATTATCTCAAACATTATATATAAAAAACATATTTCTCTATGCTGTACCAAATTGGAACTGTTTCTTTCTAGAAATGTTGCTGTCGTTTAGCCCGATTCCAAACTTGTACGAGGAAAACGACGACAACAATTATGTAACATAATTGTCCTACTACTACACGTAGCATAGTAATAATCTACTATTTGCCAATTCTATTATCATTTATCAACAGAAGCCAAAATGACAAGCCGTACAAAACAAACACACACAGGAAGGAGGAATTTTTTATAAAGAAAAAAAAAATGTTAGACTTACCAAATTTTTAAACTAAATTATTTACCAAAATGATGTAAAATTTTAAACTCATTTTTTTTTCTTTTTTGGTGGATTTTCTTTTTGCTGAATTTTTTTTTTTTTTTTGTGATTTTGCTTGGATTCTTAACAATATGTTAGACTTACTAAATTTTTAAATCAAATTATTTACCAATATGATGTAAATTATTTTAATGGTTGACAAAAAACTATATTATAGATTCATGGAAAGTGAATCTAATAAAATAATGCCATATTATTTTGGTGAACAAATTTGGTTTAAAATTTAACAAGTCTAGCATTATTAAATATTAAATATGGCACGGGCTCCTTTTTGATTTTGAGCGCTGTTGTATTATTACAGCATATGATTCAATTTTATCTACATTTTATGACTTCGAGCTCATGAGAACATGGATATAAATATGTAGTTGGATATGGTATAAAATTCTTCTTCTTACATGTCCTTTTTAAGAGTTTGCAAATTGTATACTATTTCTGTATTTTAATTTTTTATTTTGTCAAAGAATAACAGGTTTTTATGGACTTAGGAAATAGATATGAGAGACACCATGGCAATGTGAGATTGTTCAATTCAACATGGATATTCAAGGATACTTCAAGTTTGGGGCACTTTCTGAGCAAAATAATAATGAAACTGAAATATTATTCCATAATCTTTTATAGCTTCCATTTGTTATGATATTTATTATAAACTTTGTGCTAAAAACATATTTTTGAAAATTTTCAAACTTTGGAGTATCCAAATACCAATTTTTTTTTTTTGCATATAGTTTTTACTTCCATCTTTGATTACTCAAAAATATAAATATGAGCATTAGGGGTGTTAAAAAAAAATATCTATTGTCTAATCAATCAAGTCCAATATAAATATAATTGAATTGGATTGATTTTAAAAATTCAAATTCAAAATCGATAATTGGATAGATTTAGATCGGTTTAAAAAAAAATTATGAATCCGATCCAAACTAAATCGATTAAAATATGAATGATCAAAACATGTATATTTATTTTTTGTTTTATTTAATATTTATAATGGTCTGCATCATTTTGTTAAAAAAAAAATAGCTATAACTGATACATTATTCTAACTATTTTTGTTTTATTTATCATATTCTAAAAATAAAATATTTTAATTTTCAAAATGGTAAGAGATTTTAATAAAAAATTTGGCTATTTTACATAAATAAAAATGATCAAAATTTAAAATTTAAACTTTCTAGTATCTAAAATTTTAAATCCAAAATTTATTTAAATTAAAATCTAATATAGAATCAATTATTAATTAATTTGGATTCACTATTACTAAAATAGGTCGGTTGAACCCCACTCCCAAGCATGCTCCTATGTTTGTGCTTGCAATTCTCAGTGAGAAAGATCGTGAAAACAGCCAAAGGTTTTGAGTTTATTTTTAGATTGGGCCTCAAACAATTCGAGGATGGACTAGTTGGGCTAACATCCTCCTTTGATATCCAGTCTTTTTAAAGTTAATGGGCTCAAGGCCTAAACCTTTTCTAGTTTCTAATATCACAACGTCGTTAACAGACGGTGCAGATGAGCTGAAATTATAACGGCGGCAAAAAGCTTGCTTCTGGAAGCATCAATGGCGGGTGCGAATTGCGCCGCCTGCGCCTTCCTCCCGCCCACCTTTAGCCTCAACCGTAAGCGAATGAAGCTGATGATTTTAGCTTCCAGTTCCACTTCAGAAAAACCCACAAAACACTTGAAGCGAAAGAACTATTTGCGACCCAAAATCTTAAAAACCTCAAGTAAACCCTACTCCACACCTACCAGCCATCCCCTTTCCCAGGAAACCCTACCAAATCCTATAATTCCCATCATATCCCCCGAAATCAAACAGCACGAGCTTCCCGGCAATGAAAGCGGCGACATTTACGCTGCAGTCTCTGGAGAAGACGATAATAAAGTCGACGAATTTCGCTTCTCTGAGACAACCGTAGGATATGATGGCGGTACTGGTAAAATTTCTATGAGGTCTGTGATAAAGTACGGATTTTTTTTATTTGGAGCTTTTGTGTTTCAGACAGTTTGTGCTGTTTGGGTATTGGGAAATGCGAATTCTTCTGATAAGAGGGAGAATTCTGATTCCGGGAAAGGGAAAGTTGTGTTGAATGGGAATGAGAAATTTCAATTTGCAAATTTTGGGTCTCAGAAGAACAATGTGGTTTATGTGGATAAATGGGAATTGCAAGGAAAAATTGAAGAAATTAGAGCAATGGCAGAGCACGCAAGAAAGTCTGAGAAAAAGGAGTTTAATGAAGGTTCTGGTGTTACTGATGGAAGTTTGAATTCTAGGAATATAACTGGCATTGAGAGAGAGATTGGCGGACGATTGAAGAAGTTGCAGAGGAGGTTGAATTCGGATAGGGAGAAATCACCGGGATCATATGCCAAATATTGGGGCAAATTCCAGAAGGGTGAAGCTGGTGTGAATAGGAATAGTTCTGATTCGAGAGATGGAAATGGAACACTGGTCTTTAAAAAGAAATTCAAATTTAGAAGCCCTTCCACCGAGGTAAAAAAGAGTCCCAAGGGGTTTGGAGCTTCTAAAGAGAATACTGCGTCTAAGAGAAAAAAGGGCGGTTTAGGTGATACAGATAAACTAGTGGAAAATGGAAGAGTTGGTGAGGGTGCTGTGGAATTATATAACAGAGTTAATGAAGAAATCCAACCAGAGGTGGATATGGAGGATGATGATAGCAAAAGCTTGGTAACTAAGGAGTCAATATTGTCACAAAATGGACAGAAAACAAATGGGGCAAAAGAAATGGGAGATGGAATTCGTAAACCAAGAAAAGGAAGAAATGGTAATGTTTCTAAGTAGTAAGTATGGTTAGTTTGATCAAATCTTAGCCAATTGTTCAAATATGTAGTTCAGTTACTGTTGCTTTATTTTTGGACAGCTAGTTATTTATTAAATTTGTAGGTATTGTACAGGAGAGTGGCTTAGGGAGGTCTTCAATTGAAGTAACAAAATCTGGAGCATCAAGAAAATTGGAGAAAGACAGTGAGATCTTCTTGAAAGAAGATGAAAAAGATGTGATGGAATTTAATCCTGTGTTGAGTGAAAACAAATCGGCAGATCGCAAGATTGAAGTCAAAAAATTGAACGATATGTGGTGGTCGAGTCTCCCTTATGTTTTAGTATGTAAATTAAAACCTGTCCATCTTTACTTTTTTGCTTCCTTGCATGATAATGGATGTCATCGTATACTTTAGTTATTGGTTTAGATTGTTTGGTTATTGGTCTTCATTGTTTTAGGCCAAACTCTCGTTGCCATACTTTTCACATTATTAACTCTGTCAGTGCATGTGATATATCTAGATAAAAATTCTAGCCAATTGTTACTGTTTTTTGTTATCACATCTATTTGGATATATCATTCGAAAGACAATCTTACTTCGTACTTTCTGATAAGCATGCTGGTGTCTTAATCATGTTATTTTTTGAAATGAAACTGTTTTTGGCTATCACATCTATTTGGATATGATTCGAAAGACAATCTTACTTCGTACTTTCTGATAAGCATGCTGGTGTCTTAATCATGTTATTTTTTGAAATGAAACTCACTAAACCATGGCTGTTGTTTTTCTGTCAAGTCTTTATGCAGTGTTAATTTTGTTCAATTGATTAACTTTGGTTTGAAGTGTCTTGTTATATGTTTTGGGTAAGCATTTCTTTTCTGACCATTTAACAATCAAAGCAATATACATGCTATGCTAGGTTGTTCTTATGCGTCGAGGTTCTCAACCTGAAGGACCAGAAGGATTTTATACCTTAAAGATTTCTTCTCAATCACAGAACCAGGACGATTCTGCCTATACTGTTGGTTTTGAGGACCGTGGTGATGCTAATAACTTCTGTTTCCTACTGGAATCTTTTTTTGAAGATCTGGGTGATTTCAGGGCTGATATTGTTCCTTTGTCAGTGAAAGTAAGAACTCTAATCTGATTGTTCCTTTAACTCACTGCAAGGCTAAGTATAGTAAAGTGGATGATGAAAGTCTATATGCAAGGGTTCCATTTCTATGAAGCTTTACCTCTTTGTTGTAATTGTCCAACGACAATACTCTTTCAAATTCACTATACTAGGATTGACTGTATGCAAGGGTTCCATTTCTATGAAGCTTTACCTCTTTGTTGTAATTGTCCAACGGCAATACTCTTTCAAATTTACCATTGGCTGTATGCATGCCATTTCTCTGTGTAAGAATCACAAGTGGCAATTTTAAAATGAAATTCTTTTGCAGGAACTTCATGAAGCAGTAAACTCAAATAGATGGAAGGTAATTGTTATTAGAAAGGGGCAGCTTCAGCTCTATGCCGGACAACCTTTTGCTGACGTCGAGATGGCATTGCACTCTTTGGTGGAATGAAATCAAATTGATTGATGGATGCCAAATTTTATTAGTTAAAAAAGGGAAAATGCCAAAAAACCATTGTAGTAGGAGAATGTACATACATACATAGTTCTTTGAATTACCAAGTACTGCTGGAAACAAACTTAATTGGTCCTTTTGATGCTGCACACAATTTGTAGATCCTATCATACTAGCAAAGCTATGAGAACATGCAGTTATTACTGCGTGGAGAGAATTTTATTTTATTTTCTTTTACCTTTTTCCATGATTCTAGCAGGGACAGAATGAAAGTGGTAAAGTCTTATTTCAATTCCAAAACACCAGAGCAGAAGGAACAAGAAAAAAGATAAATAATAATAATAATAATAATAATATATATATAATATTCCTCATCAAATTTAATCTTGACATTGTTATTTGTTCCCCAAAGCAGACTCTACTCATGTAAAAACAACATTTACATGAAAGCACACCAGCATTAATACTCTACTACCTTTCTAAACCCAAACCCCTACTGAGAAGTTGTAATTTTGACGATGGACTGAACTTGGATAGGAGACAAATTAGATTGACAAAAGTTCTGCCATGCCTCCTGCTTCTGTTCTTCATTTTCAACAAACACATTGTATATCGAAATCAAAACACTTCGAGCTGCTTCTCTTGCCTCAGGCAGCCTATCATTCAACAAATCAGCACCCATTTGAACCATAGCGACCAACCCATAATCTTTCATTACTTCTAGCCCCTGAATTGATCAACAATCTAAAGTTAGCATAAAAAAAACTTAAAAAACAGAAAGAAGATAGTTTCTAACCATTTTAGCTTCAGTTTCTTACCATCTTAGAAACACAATTTGTGATGGATATGGCAGCCTTGGCTCTGACTCTAGGATTGGTATGGCTAACATAGGTTCGGAGCTTTTGGAGAAGAGGCAGAGGGGTCAAGGACCTCACCATTGAATTCAATGCCCTGTCTGCTTCTTCACACACAAAGCGTTTGTCTTGAGAAGCTTTCAGCAGCAACTGCAGAAGCTTTTGATCCACCATAAATGCATTGCCATTTATCAGAGGATGATGGACAAAAGAGACCAGAAAAAACAAGAAGAAAGGAAATAAAAAATATGTGAAAAAAAGAAGGATCTGTTACACACCAACTGATCAAATGCACCAGAGATGGTGGGATCGAACAACTTATCACCGAAGGCGTTGAAGATGTCAGAGGAAGCCATGATAGAGGTCTTGCACAAAGCGCTTCTTGGGTTTTTCATAGCCTTCACCAGCACCGCCATAACTTTCTCCCTAAACGCATAGTTTTATATACATATATCAAAACCCAAAATTGTTCTAGATTTCTAAAAACTACTAGTTCATTAATTCAGGAAAAAGAAACGAAAACTATAGAGAAAAGGAACTCACAGAACAGGAACCAGAAGAGCAGAGTGATAGATTGCAAAGCGCCTTCCGTCGTTCAGTGACTCGCACACTTTAATCCAATCCTTCGAGTCTAATCCTTCGACGAAGCCCTGAAAATTCAAAGATTATAAAATCAGAAGAACTTATTAAAGATCAAAAAGATTTGAAACGCAAATGGGTTTGATTGGAAACAAAGGAAATAATGAGGGGAAAAACATAGACATACTTGGATCTTGGAATCGGGGTCTGGAATGGGATTTAGATTCTCAGACGAGATATAATCAACGGTGGCATCGGCAGATGCCGGTACAAGAACCTTGTTTTCGTCGTTTACACCGATATCAGATTGTTTTTGAATCGGAACCGCAACTTTTGCTTGCTTTTTGGGCCGTTCGAGGGTTGTTGGAAGTTCATTGTCAATGGGTCTCAGAGCCATCGCCATTGAAGACAAAATAATAATAATGAAAAATAAAGACAGAAAGAATGTGAAGGAAAAGTGGGAATCAAATACTTTGATCTTGTGTTGAGTTGAAGAAGATTGTGCGTTTGATAAAGAAGAAGGGCCAGAGAAGCAATTCAAGAAAGTGAATCTGGTTACCTTATTTTCCCGTTCAAAGTTTAAATTTCGTAAAAAAGATAGTAAAAAAGAGCCGTTGGACTTGCCTTGCCTTTTGTAACGGTTATATTTCTGAGGTGGTGGTGCGGAGACAATTGTCTGCGGTTGAGAGCATGTATAAGGTGTTATTTTAGGCTTCGTAGGAGACGTGGCATGATTATGTTGATTTTATTTTTATATTATGTTGGTAACGGCTATAGTAGAATTAATATGCATTATGATGCACACACTCCAGCGACGAGCCGTTTATAAGGTTGAACAAAATTTGAATTCTGTAGGTTTGTGTTATATTTATATAATATACAAATATATATTGGTTTTTCTCTTATTTTGGGACATAATTGTTTGTAGTTATTTAACCAGGATATAGTTCGTAATTTTAATAATGAGCTGAAGCTTTTTGAATATATAATATTACATGAAATTCAAAGCCATTCAAACTTTTTTCTTTTCTATTGATAAAAAAGTGGTTCAAAATTTCAAACTAGAATATGACATTATTACCAAATTTATATACATATATACGGACACATTTATAATATAACACGAAAGAAGCTAAGTTATTAAAAAGTAGATTCTCCAAATTTTTTAATTTTTTAATTTTGATACCGAATTAAATTGTTAAAAAATAAGTTATCATTTATTTTATTATATTTATAAAACACTCAAGATAATTCGAATAATTTGCTTCGTTGGACTTGGACGTGATCCGCTTCAAAGGTGTTTGTTAATGTTAGTTCAAGTCTGCAAACTCGTATACCTCTCCATTACTATATCAATCTTCATGGCTGATGCTTCTTACTCATAGAGACGACAGCCATTCCTGCTATTTCTTTAAATTTGCAGAGCAAAAGGATATAATAAGCTCAAGAAAGTTAGAGAACATCACTTGGAAGAAGAAGAAAAAAAAAGGCTCACTCCTTTTATGGAAGTCAATATGGATCATGTTATGGAAAAGAACCATCAAATATTGGACAAGTTTTTGAATTGTTCCTAAAATTTACTGAAAACACCATCGACAACTATGAAAAATATTAAATCACGATCTAAAACCACAATATTTTATTGCTTCATTTGTATAGTTGTCTCAACTTCCAGTTGAATTAATTATTTTTATAACTGTTATTACTTAGAGATGCACAAATTGGTATTTGTAGGATGCAGAAATATATATTTATAAGGGCACGGCACATATTAATTAATTATTTTGACAAATATCAGCTTGGAATGTTGGATTGAGAAATCAGAACGAGTTTTGGATCCAATGTTTCATTGAATAATTTTCTAATACCGGGACTTTACCCCAACCTGTGGTTATACTTGTGAGCCAAACTCATTTTGGTGAACTCATTTTAGAAAACCGTTTACCAAAAAAAAAAAACAAACCATTTTAGAAAACATTAAAAACACAACCTCAACCTAAAATATTTGTCTATATATATCTGTAAAATATATTTCAATAAGACATACGATCTGAACAAAAAAAATTTATTTGCTTATCTAAACATTCAAACTGTTAAACACTTGTATTATTTTTGTACTCCAATATTACATAATATTGACATAATAAAGTATTAAATATATCAATATATATGCATTAAAGTGCAAAAATAATTTATAAATATCGATATAAAAAGAAATCTGGTCCTTCAAAATGTGGACCTTACTATGAGTGAATCTGTTTTCTTGATCCTGTTTGCTGACAAAGTATTCTTACATTGGTTCCCTTATTTTTACTTTTATATATATATATATTGTTTTTCTATTATTTAGATTTCAAAATGCAATTTTTTTTATGAATTTTCATTAAAAATATATTTTCAATGATAAATTTAATTTATTTTTACAGATAAACTGTTTTAATCACTACTAAAAAATATGGTCATAGACGTCGGTGAAAAATCGACATCTTAAGTGTATATATGACGGACATTAAACCGCTGTCTAATGAAGCGTCGTCGATACTCATAAAACATAGACGACGGTTAAAAATCGACGTCTAAAACCACGTTGAAGCCATGTGGATGCCACAGGGCAAATATATAGACAACGGTTTAAGATTGAAACCGTCGTCTATGTTTTTTTTTTTTTAGCGGCTTTTAAATAAATTTATACAAAATTATATTAAATATATCATAATTACAAAACTCTTATACAAAATTATTACTTAAACTAAAACTCTCATATACAATTTTTCACACAATATATGCACGGGTAGTTCATACATATTATAAAGTTTAATACATATCATCGGATTTCATATATATCACCGGATAATTTATACAATTTTCGATTATATACACAATCTACAAATTAACAACCAACTTAACAAATACATTCAATATTCAAGCAAAATAATGCATTATATTCAATATTTAAACTTTTCAAATGATTCAAACATTTTCACGGAATAATGCATTCACAATTTGTTAAAAACAATTTAAATAGATTGCCGAGCACTAACCTTAAAGTTTTTGGGTTAAAAATCACAAATATTATGTTAAATGAAGAAGTAATCCGACCACAATAGAGAATATGAAGAACAGCGACTACAGTGGAAAAGATGATGAACGGCGACCACAGTAGAGAAGAGGAGGAACGGTGACCACAGTGGAAAAGATGAGCAAATAGCGACCACAGTGGAGAAAATGAACAAACTGCGACGGGTGTTTTAAGGTTTCTAAAAAAGTGATGGCGGGTACTTTAGGGTTTCTAAAGAAGTGATGAAAAATAAGAGAGTAAGATGCGTGTAAAGAACAAAATACTGAGTTAAAAACGACGGACAAAAGCTAGGCCCGTTGTCTTTACCCAAATAACATGGCTACAAAACGCCACCGTTTTGATAAAGACAATGGGTCCAGAGCCATGCCCGTCTTTTTTTTTTTTTTTTTTGCCGGTAAAAACGACAGTTTTAGCTTAAAACTGTCATTTTTTAGTTTTTTGATTTTTTTTTTCGGATAACAACGACGGTTTTAACTTAGAACCGTCGTTTTTTAGTTTTTTTACCCTAATTTAATCAACGACGACGGTTACTAAAGGAACCGTCGTCTATTATCTACAAAGAGACACTTGGCAGCAACGTGGATGCCTCGTGTCTTAGGGATTTATAGACAACGGCTTATAAAGAAACCGTCGTCATTGATTAAATTATAGACGATGGTTTTATTTATAACCATCATTGATTTTTTCTTTATACGGCCCGTCATCTTTATTACCCACCAAAATTAATAACCATTGTATTAGTGTATCAACGTCGGTTTTCTTTGTTAACCGACGTGTATATAAAAATAAAATTATCGTCGATAGCTTATTTTTATAATAGTGAATGATAAAGTTGTCATTAAAAATAAACTCATAGTGATTCATACATCATTTTTATCTAAAAACCTAAAAAGTCTCTATATTTATATTGTAGTTTGATAAATTCTTTGTTAGTTATGTCATTCATGTTAAATCAATTTTCTAATTNTACAGCCCGTCGTCTTTATTACCCACCAAAATTAATAACCATTGTATTAGTGTATCAACGTCGGTTTTCTTTGTTAACCGACGTGTATATAAAAATAAAATCATCGTCGATAGCTTATTTTTATAATAGTGAATGATAAAGTTGTCATTAAAAATAAACTCATAGTGATCCATACATCATTTTTATCTAAAAACCTAAAAAGTCTCTATATTTATATTGTAGTTTGATAAATTCTTTGTTAGTTATGTCATTCATGTTAAATCAATTTTCTAATTGATTAAAAAAAATTATTTTAATTTGTCTTCGTTTTTTTATATGGAACTTCTATAATGCAATTTTTCACTTTTTACGGTAACAATATTTGGTAGAAAATTTTGTTATCATTGCACAAATTTTATGTAAAAAGTTAGGCGAATGAAAACTATTTTGTTTTATATTAAATAAAAACAACATAGATTCGTCAAACAAAAATAAATAAAAGACAACATAAACTATTTTGAGAGAACAAAACTTTGATACCATAATCCTGGGATATTATAAGAGAATCAAGCTATTTTTACCATTAATGTGCGGTGAGATAAACAAAAAATAAAAATAAAAATATGAAAGTAATTAATTGGATCCTATTTAAATATTTTTTAAATTTTAAAATAAAAAATTTATGTGAGAATATAATCTTTAATAGTCTATTAAACTATCATATCAGCATACAGGAAACATTTTGGCAATGATAGCATGCAAGGTTGACTAAATAACGATTTTCTATTATAAAAACATTTGTTTTTACTCCAAGATACCAATAACTTTTTAAATGAATAGTAAAATTAAATTTTATATATTTTTAACTCCTATGATAGTAATAATAATTAATCATTTTTAATATTCCTCAAAAGAATTAACAATTCTTAGATAATAATAAAATATATTTTTTTTAGAATTATTTCAAAAAGTATTTTCTATCCATAATTCAAATAAATTATTAAAATCGTCAGGCTCACACGCATCATGCATGTGCGGCACACACAAGAATATTTCTCCTTCGTACCGCGAATTGAAACTCCAAAACGGTAAAACCCTCCGTCAAATCGACCTGAAAAATCATCAAAGGCGGATTCCGCAGTTCCGAACCAACACCTACCATTCTCAGAAAGGAAAGAAAAACAAAGAGTATGTATATGCAATTTCAATTTTCGGTTGGAAAAAGTCTATGATTTTTTTTGGGGGTTTTCTTAAATGGGATTTAAGCTTTTAGGGTTTTTTGAATTGTGGGTCAATCAATGGGAGCCCTTACCAGCAATCGTAAGCGCGGGGACGAGTGTTTGGGTTTGAATCACGCACACCCAGCAATCAATTTGCCAAATTTTCATGTTTCAAAGAAGCCCAGACTCTCTAATATGCAGCAGAGCCCTGACCCACTCGTAATGTCGTCGAAGAGCGCGGTCGCGAGGTTGGCTCGGTACCCTAAAGCAAAACCTCCGTTGCCGAGAGTTCATGCCCCCTGTAGAACAGTGAAATTTCGGTTCAATTCGACGAGTTCGAACAAGGAGAACATTATTGACACCATGGGTAAATCTTTGTTTCAGAAATTCAAAAAGGCGAAAAGTTGCGCATTCGAGGCATGTCGGTTTCTGCACCGTAAGGACAAACAGGTAATTGAATTGGATACGGATGTTGAAACTGAAACAGACAGAGCTTCTGAAGATTCGAGCATAGAAGAAATCGAGGTTCTAGAAGAAGATGGAAAGGAAGGTCTTTCTGTGGTATCGGACCAGAGGTCACGTGAGGCTAATGGGTTTGTGGCAAATGTTGAAGAATTGGATGCCAAATTGTTGGAACGTGGTAACAAGCCCTCATTTTCGATGGTTTCCGACTTGACGAATTACACTCTAAGAGTCGAAAATGCAGAGAAGAGGCTTGATTCATTGTCACTGGCTGATTCTGCATATAAGAAGATGTTAGAGAGCGTGGAAAGGAGGAATCCAACGTTGAAACAGTTGGATTTTGAAATCCAATTTAATGAGAACCGCAGGTCTCATTTTCAGTGTTTGCGTCCTAAGAAGAAACCAGAGAAGGTGAGAATTATGTTTCTTTTTTCCCTTTTTGGGTCAGCTTTCTCTCTGTTATGAAGTATCAATATTTTATTTGTGCTTTTGAGTATTACAATCAATTTTGAAACTTTCCTTTGATGGGTTAAGTTGATTCCTTTTTAGGATGTCGTGCGTGAACCTTTTATCCCTCTTACAAAGGAGGAAGAGGCTGAGGTTGAGCGAGCACTTTATGCTAATCGGTATGAATTTTGTGAATGTGTTTG
Organism: Ochetophila trinervis; assembly: GCA_003254975.1. NCBI lineage: Eukaryota > Viridiplantae > Streptophyta > Magnoliopsida > Rosales > Rhamnaceae > Ochetophila > Ochetophila trinervis. Next base: position 285,365 of record QANX01005658.1, read on the forward strand.
TTTACTATGGAAAAATGGTATCTTGGTATTGTAACGATATTGGGATTACTAGTACAGGAGGAAGGTCTTGGTTGTGCATGAGAATTCAAATATAGAGATCACGGGTGAAGTTTTGCAATGCCTTAGACCAGGCGCGTGGTTGAATGACGAGGTGAAGTGTTAATAGCAATGCTTCAAGTTCTTTAGTTGATTGACTGTGACTATTGATGTTTAACTGGCATGCACTCTCTTACTTTTGCAGGTCATTAATCTCTACCATGAGTTGCTGAAAGAGCGGGAAAAGAGAGATCCACAGAAGTTTCTGAAATGCCATTTCTTTAACACATTCTTTTACAAGAAGGTTGATTACTTGTACTCTCACATTCTCGGTCATTGTGGGATAAATATGGACTATAGTTTTATTGTTGATTTTCTTTCTCTTGTTGTTGGAGGATCTTAGGATATCTATCTCAATTCTTCATTTTTTGAAGTTGTTTGTCTTGATATTTTGTTAAATATCCACTTTACGAGAGAGTGTTCTTGAATGCTAATTACCTATGAACTTCTTGGGGGCTGTCGAGTTTGCATGAAGTGGAAAAACTATGGAATTGTAGTTGTAGACACCTGTACAACAGAGCTCCACCTTTCATTTTCAAACAGTACGTTTTATTAGATTAGGATTGTATCAGTGCACAAAATTTGATTTTAAACGTTATTTTTATTTTAGTCATTCTAACTAAGATAAGGAAGTGTTTTCTGCCTCCCCTACCCTTTATTGACCTTCCTGTCTGGTCTTGCTGTGCATTGGAAACTCTGCAGTCTTGATGCTCTTTTTGTCTTTTATTGATATATCAATGTAAACATCTATGATCAGTTGATAAGTGGGAATGGCTATGATTATAAATCTGTCAGAAGATGGACTACACAGAGGAAGTTGGGATATGGTCTTATTGAGTGTGATAAGGTAAATTTCTATAAACATTTGTTTTTTCCTTTGATATCATACTTCTATTTCAAATTGGCTTGTTATTGATCTCAGATATTTGTCCCTGTCCACAAAGAGATACACTGGTGTTTGGCAATTATTAACAAGAAAGATGAGAAGTTTCAATATCTTGATTCCCTCAGAGGAAAAGATACCAGAGCGATGAAAGTACTGGTATGCTCCGTAGTCAAGTCCTATCATTTCTATGCAAGCATTTTCTGCCTCAGTTTTAACATTTTATTTTGTAGTAGTCCTATGGATTGATAGGCATTTTTTCCAGTAGTTTGAATTTGATGTATCTTTTTGTTTCACTGTTAATGAAGATGTGGATTTATTTGTGGGTTTATGCTATATGCTAGTGCTACTTACAAAGTTTTGATCACCACTGTTGGTATGCCTGATCATGGTAGATTTGTTAAAGTTTCAAGGTTGCATTGTAAGCATTTGTTAAATTTTAATGGCCATGCTTGCGCATGAGTACTCCTGACTAGACACCTCTTCAACCCTTTTGAGATTGCAACTTAATGTTGGTTATTGCTGAAAATTGTTTTGTGCAGGCTAGATATTACGTCGATGAAGTGAAGGACAAGAGTGGAAAAGACATCAACGTGAGTTCTTGGAAACAAGAATATGTTGAAGACCTTCCTGAGCAAGAGAATGGGTATGCTTCCTCTATTTGACTGAATTTTTTTTTTTTTTGTTCTTTTGATTCTAATTACTTATGCACCCTTTGTCGATAAACAGGTTTGACTGTGGCATGTTCATGATAAAATATGCCGACTTTTATAGCAGAGGTCTGGGGCTCTGTTTCAACCAGGTAGAGGCTCATAAATGCAAAAATGTTTCTGTTGCTTGGTTTCAAGTACGTTTATTGAATGGAATCTGTTTACTTTATTCTTGTAGGAACACATGCCCTATTTTCGATTGAGGACAGCAAAGGAGATTTTAAGACTTAGAGCAGACTGATTTAGGGGGTTGTATTCAATCAACATTTTAATTGATTTTTATGGAATTGAAAAGTTGAGTTTTCAATTTAGACTTTTGAAGACTATAAAATTAGACTATATTGAGCTACTGCTTTTACAATGCTGCTTGTAGGAGCCATCAGGAAATACTAAGAAAGGTTTATCTCATGCAGGTAGGACCAACTTTACCTGTAGTCATACGCGAGGAAGAAAATGTGTCAATTTTAGTTAAATAGTTTTTGTATGTAAAGAACATTGATTTAAATTGTGTTTACAATATATTTTTGTTTTTTTTGTTTTTTTGGCTTTGCTTTGAATGTAGTAGTAGAGAATTTTGGCTTAAAGAGGCCTTTTGCATTATAAATCATTTTATTTTTTGTTTATGAAGGTATGGTTTTTTGTTAAAATATATAATTTAATTTTATTCTACTTTTCACTTCAGTACATAAGTTCAATTCTTGATAGTGTCAATTTCTCTTTGAAAATAAGTTTTTAAGTTGTAGAAAAGTGTTAGTTATATTTGCTTTTAAATATAAATATAAATCTAATAGTTTAAAGAGTGCAGTATAAAACAATGATCATTTGAGAAATTGTATTACTAACTTCAAAAATAAAGGGTGGAATTACTCATTTTCCCTGTAATTTCTGCCGAAAATCTAACCCTGTTGCATTATGAAATTACTCATTTTTTACTGTTTCAGTTAATTCTGATTTGGTAAAATAAACAAACTCCAGGTAGCATGCCATGCCAAAAGAAATTATAAGTACGAGGTAAGACTCGAGAAGACATGGTTAATAAAAATGAAAAACAAATATATTGCACTTTTTTCTTTTTTTACTTCTTTTCCACTTTTCCTAGAAATATGTAAACACAAATTCAGTCACCATCAAACGATAGACAAAGTTCACAACCCATAAAAACTTGGCAATGACACATTAGGCTGTCTAAACAATACAAATGACTCACGTTATTGGTAAAAGATGTTTTACGCCATTGCTATTGTTTAGGTCAGAAGCCTAAGATGTGAACAGCCTCCAATCCTTCACGATCTCTCAAACATCTCAGAAAATGTTTATCATGAATATGTGCTGCCTTAACGAGGAACTCTTTTCCGACTTAGTATCTCCTGCTCTTTCAGTCTATGCTGAAACCTCGCAAGGCGAGCTTGAAGACTAACCAGTCCAGCAGCCTTGCGAGAGAGCACAAAGCTCAGCTGGGTTACATAGTTGTCAATCATGCTTCCAGGCTGGTCCACTTCTGCCAACAGTTTCATCTCCTGGTGATTGGAAATAATAAAAGATTAGCAATGCCTCACATTTTTAACTTTTAGTTCATTCTCTCTAACCCACTTTCTACACTTAATAAAAACAAATATAAAAAAAATCAACATAACAAGGGTAACAATTCGTATTTTCTTGGAGAAATCAAAATAACAAAAAAATAATAACAAGGTGATACATTTGTTAAAGAAAACCCACAGAAGAGGATGTATTTACCTTAATACTGTTTTTAATTCAAAATAATTTATGCTTGTAAATAGTTTAACAGAGATGCACTCCTTAAACACAAAACCTAACCTTCAACAATTACTGAGAAAAAGACATTCTCGCTTACCTCCCTAACAATCTCCATTGTATCCTCGATCTCTTTTCTGTGAGCAGCAATTAATGCCTCTTCTTCCTACAGTAGGCACAAAAAGCATAAGATGAATAACAAGAGGCATACATAAACTAAAGACAAAATAAACAATAACAATGAATGAACACCACCACATTAAAAACTAACCTCGAGTATTGCAGTGATATTACCATCAGGAGTTTCAATCTCATGTTGTCTAGACCCAGTAGTACTTGTGTTATAATTGCCCACATTGTGTTGCTTACTGCTTGTCATGGAAATATCTGATCCACTACTATCTTTCTTCAGCCAGCTCCCCAACTTTTCTAATTTTTCATCCCTAGCTACTTTCCTACGAGGTGGTGACACCTTTGGCACTTTTTCCGAATCAGCTGTATTCTGAGAATAAGAGTACACCTTTTGACTATTAGAATCACAATAGGAAATTTTATCAAACCGCTCCCTATCCATGGAACCAGAAGCCATCCCTTTTTCCTCCCGCCCATTGAGGGTATAAGTAGATGAAAAACTTCCAGCCTGCTTGTCAAAATCAGCACTAGAGTTGTTTAAGAGGTTTTCTTTTTCCATAGCCCTTCTTCCCATGTCTGCTACCTTCACCTCTTGACGCTGCTCATAAACATCATCTCCATCACCAGAAACCAGCTGCGATGATGCTGATGAAATGTCCTTATTAGTTGGTGGAAATATATTCACAGTTTGTTCCTTTTTAACATTTCCACTTTTGGACAGACTTTTTACCCTGGTCATGTGATATTCAAATTCAGTTCCAAGTCAAAATGGTAATAATTCACTGTTATCCCCGGGAAAAAAAAAACACCTGTAAAAGCTTGCAACAAAAAGATACACACCTATCTGCATATCTCAGAGTGTTGAGTGTATGTTCGCATGACCCAGCATTTGGTGAAATACAAGAAATCATAACAGTTCTTGAATTCCCAACGAAGGAATCACGAAGAACTTCTGTTAGTTTACTTCCACGAAAGGGTATATGTATTTGATCATTGTCCAAAGCACGGATGCACTCTTTAAGAGCCAAAAGACTCTTGTTGATTTCTGCTCCCTCAATTCTGCCATAAAACAAATTGGATATAGAAAAATGCAATAAACTTCCAGGGAAGCAATATGTGGCACATATAAGTAAGAAGTAGGGGCAAAGAGCTGCACAAAATTGGATTGCAAAAACACCAAGCGATGCAGATTTGAAGATTAGATGTCATGAATGCCCCCAAAAAAACTTAAGAGGCAATCGCAATCATCCATTTTAACAAATTGTATGGATAATCAAGTGCACAGGACATCATCAATCAATCAGACATATTATTCAGTCATATACGCTTTAAGTGACAGATCTCTTCTGTTAACTTCACATTTATTTTCAGCAGGTAACTGGTATACTAACAAATTTCAATACATGCAGAAAACATCTAACACAGTGAAAACATGATACCAAACATCAGTATAATATATCAACCCAGGAAAATTGCTGTCTTATACCACAACCAGAGAACAATTAGCCCCAATTCCAAATGTAAAAGAATAATAAACAAAATGCTTCTCTCTTTTTTATTGATAAAAAATGAAAAAAGAGAGAAAAGAACCTAATAACGTAAGTTACTTACCTCGTTTGCCGGTCATTATCAGTGGTGTCAGCACCCCTTTCACTGCCAGCAAGATCGATGAAAGAGATTTTCCCCACAACTTTTCCACTTCTAGAATCATTTCCATCATTGTTCCTCCTGGATTCTTTTACCTCATTGTGCTTTTTAATAGCAAGCTGTAAGATGGCATGTGACCTGGAAGACTCCTCATTGGCACCAGTAGACCCTGTACTTCTAGATGCATTACCCCTTTCAATATACTCTTTTACAATTTGCACATCTGATACCTCAAATTCTTGCAAGCCAACAATGCAAACTTGCTGTCGTCCATCTTCTCTCATGCAAAGTTTCCTATTGGGAAATGTTGAAGTCAGTCATTTCAAATACACATTGACAAAAAAGAACCATCGAGTAACCACAGATATGTGCATACAGATGCATAAATAGAGACATGCTGACACAAAAAAGCAAAAAAGAGACTAACTTTCGCTCACTGAGAAGATCAAAGAGTTTTCCACCATATATCTCAAAGTAGCTAAGCCACAATTTAAATCTCTGATTGCGATAAAGTGGTTGATGCAACAATCTAACAAGGTCTTCTGCAGCTCTGATAGGTAATGGTTGCATTGTGAACGTCTTACCACTGCCTGCATTCGAATAACTTTAGTTTCAAACACTAAATTTTATCCATAATGCCAATAAGGGTTTTCACCCACCAAAAACTTTTACCCAAACCTTTTTCTATTTATTTTTTTAGAAAGTGCCAAAGAAACATAAAACCTCAAAAGGATAAGTATACAAACCAAGTATTGCAAATAATACGTCTCACATTTTCAATATAAAATAACTGTACTATTAGATTGTGCCATTTTTTGATCAAAACATTCATAATTAAAAAACACAAACACACAAGTTTAAAAGATAAACATTAGTTAAAAAAATAAATGAATAATAACATTTAAATATAAATTAATTGATAATCTCGCAGGTTTAAGAGAGAGAGAGAGAGAGAGAGAGAAGTACCTGTTTGACCGTAAGCAAAACATGTAGCTTTTGTTCGCTCAAAAATGGTAGGTATAATTGGTTCTACAGTAACCCGGTAAACCTATTTCAACCACCATGAGAAACATTCATATTTTCACAATATAATTAGATCCAAGGAGAATGACAAATTTACATTGAAAAAAATGCTCCAATCCCAAAATGAAACTTTATCACAAACAGTAAAATTCAAGATTTTCACAGATATTTCATATCTACCAAGAAGACCAAGCAATGTCAAATAGCCTCATCAATCTCAAACACAGGTGTACCTCATCATTATTAACTTGCTCATCAAGAACAGCATCAAAACAGAACTCATGCTTCTCCACATATGCAGTTAAGTCCACCTATCATATAAGATTTCATTGTATAAAAGACATCAGAGAGGGAAAGAAAGATGACAATATTGAGCTACTATCAATTCAAATGCAATATGAAGTCAGCTAGCAATCATATGCAACATAAGGTGTTTTTCAAAAGCAAGGACCAACCTTTAGTTTGGGTTCATGGACAGTCAAATAAGCATTATCATATACGCTTACAATATCCTCCTCTTTCCGAGAAAGCTCCTTCTTGTTTAAGGGTCTTTTACGTACCTTGAACCCATAGAAAAAAATTAATCACTTTAAACATATATTTCAAAATCATCATCAGCTGTATGAGCAGTGCGGGATGAGTACCAAAATAAAAAAGTTATAAACAAAACTACAATCCTAAACTTGCATAAAGTGTAAAGTGAGAAAGTTTGGAGAATGCACAGCCAATGAACAGATGTCAAAGTTGATATATGATATACAGCACTAATCAAATTGAATACCATGTCTAAATAAAAAGAAAAACACTCAATGAGAAAAGTCTTTTCATTCTTGCTTTATTCCATCATCTTCTTTGATCTTCATGCTAGAATTCTTTTATAAAAATTAAAAAAAGAAAAGAAAAATACAAGTGGATATCATGTTACCAATGCAGATAATCTATCTGAATTAGACTATAGTAATTGAAGAGATTAATAAAAACAAATATAAGTTTACACGGAAGAAGAAAAAAGAAATAATATTTTGCAAACATCAAACTCATTTACATACAAATCCAATCAAAATGGCTCAATTGTTTGACATTCTATCACGTTTCTATATATCCATTGTAAAGTTAACATACCACAACTTTGATCTTAGCAACGTTATTTTCCTTTGTGGTCTCTTTTTCATTTACAAATAACGGAATAGAGGTATCTACATCTGGCTGCACTCTTTGCTGCCTACCACTTGGCACATTCAAATCATTGTCAAATACTCTTGTGCCACCAGGCATGAATGGCGATGGCTCAAAGGGTTCTGACAAAACATTCTGTACAACAACACAAAAACCGTGAACAGAAGATAAAGGAAGATGGAAATTAAAAGTTTTCCTTCCACAAATAATATAATTTGAGCTTCCTAATTAGGAACCAAATCATCAACAAAGCATCTTAAAGAGACCTACCTCAGATAAAAGTTCTGTGTCATCCATAGCATGTAGGTCCAACAGACCAGCTCCAAAATCCCCTCTAAACTCAGGAGAATAAAACCCATCTGGTGCAGCTATCCCACTTGAAGTTTGAGCAGTAGGTGTATACAGCTCAGAACCAGATTCCCCATTGAAATTCAAATTTCTCATTAGTTTGAAAAGCCGTTGTTTCTCTTCAGCAGATTGTGCTCCATAACCCTTTCAAAATATCATTTAGTGCTCAAACATAGACTCTGAATTGTCATAATGCAGGGTAACCAAATTATTGCTAGTAAAAAAGACGACATGATTGCTAGTATAAAATTATGCTTCAAAGTTAAGAACTCACATTAGCAAAAATATGCTTCATCCAAAAAAAAAAAAAAAAGAATTATTTCAACCAAAAAAGACGATACTCCAAAATTTGAAGAAATCAGCCCTTTAAGTAATCCCATATCAATTAGACTAATTAATTGTTTTTAAAAAATAAAAATGACTAAATTTGGTAATAATTAAAACAGCAATATCTACAAAAGTAAAGTTAGCAATAAAGCACATAACAATGTAATAGTTCGTAGCCATGAATTAAAAAACTGTTTTTTTGGTTTTAAAAATCGTATTTCTAAACAATTTGTTGTTTTTAAAACTAAAAATCAGTTTTTTAGTTGATAGCCACGCAAGAACTAACTTTGCTATCTGCGCGAATTGGTAAATTAGAAGCTAACCAATCGCTTTGTCATAAAGATGGCATGCAATCGGTGTAATACCTGCATGAGAAGGTTGGGGAGGAGCCGATTATCGATGCCAGTAGAAGCCAAGGGTGAAGCCAGATGCTGCAAACCAGCGGACTGGAGCCAGCGAGCCATGACGGCATCGCCGGCATCACTTGCAGGGCCTGCATTATGCAGAGAACCGCCGCCGCCGGTGTGATCATACAGAGCTGTCGCCGCAGCGGCATTGCTCTGCTGCATCTGACCACCCATGTGGCGCTGCGAACGTCTTTGAGGAGCCAACTTTCAAGATCTATATATCAACAACCGCTCTTCAACATAAACACAAAATTTCAACAATTAATTATCAAAACCCAACAAAAAAACAAGAAAGCAGCTTTATCATTCCCAAAACATATTACAAAAACAAAAAGTGATCCGAACAATCTATTTACTCACGAGGTGGGGAAAAGTTGAATTCAAAGCAGGACATGAAAAGGAAAACACTTTTTGGAAATGGAGATCTCAAGTCCTCAGACGTTGCAATCCAATCGAACCTGATTTCAGAATTTTTCAGAATTTTCAACTCCAACCCACAATCAAAAACACCATAAGAGATTCTTCTCAAAAACCTCGCACATTGACGATCCGACGCGGAACCAGAATTAAGAATTGAAAAGGCGATCGAGATCTGCGCTTCCTAAAATGGTGTAATGAATTGAGAAACACTGATCAGATCTGAAACTGAATGAGAATAACAAAACCCTAATTTGGTTTTGTGTAAGAAAATGGCTTCGCAAAGTCTCTCAATTTCTCGGCGATAATGGCAGGGGCTCCACCCGAGGGAGTGTACGCTTCCATCATATGATGATATAATCTAACTTTGTTCTTTTATTTATTTATTTGCTTTCTTTGATTTTGTAGAATATAGAAACACGTCGCTGGAATTGGTAGGATTATAATTTCAAAAACTATTAACCGACTATTTTAAATTTTTGAATGATTACTAATTAGCCCTCACCGTCAATTTTCCGATTCATCATATTTATGCATATTTTTGTTGTCGTGTACGACGAGGCGTTTCAATTTATAGACGAACTTGGTCATGTGGTCACTGCGGAATTGGGCGAAAACATCAATTTTGGGTTATTTGTGATGGAATAAGGATATTTATCTATAAAAATTAAAAATAGAAAAATAAATATTTGATTATTATATTAAATA